>JADBJO010008367.1:5000-7500 GCA_016801955.1 Conus betulinus
TATATGATCGGATTCAAAATGCGTTACTGTCTGCAGCCAACCAGTCAATTCCGAAGATCAAACCTGTGAACTCCGAAAAGCATATGGGTAATGTGTGGTGGAACAAGACTTGTGAAGAGGCCAAAAAAGAGAAGAACATAAAGCTGAGAGAGTACTTACGATGTAAAGGGCCTGGGCGCTGAAAAAAACTCCTTGAGAAGAAAAAAGCAAAAAACAGCAGCTTTAATAGAATAATAGCACAAGTTAAACGAAAAATACTGGTCTTCCTTTTGTAAAAATGAGATTTCAAACCATAAGATTTACAGAAGGTATGGGAAAAATTAAAAACGATGAAGAATGGAATTCGTTTACCTCAATGCCCCATTAAACTTGACATCTCAAATTTTCCATCAAATTATGAAAAAGCAGAAGCATTTGTTTCTTTATTTGCTAAAAACAGTTGTATGGAGAGTTTATCAACACACAAGCGCATTACATAGGGAGCAAGAGAGAAAAAAAAGCTATCTATAGCAAACCAGACCCTATTCATAACCACTATCTAAATGCCCCCATAACACTTCAAGAAGTTAAGGAATGTCTCTCTAACCTAGGTAACAAGAAAACATCGGTAGGTCTGGATGGCATTTCCAATGAAATGTTGTGCCATCTGCCACCTAATGTTATACATTTTACTTCATTTTTGTATTGAAAAATGTTGGAATGATGGCAAAATACCTTCAGTATGGAAACAGTCTGTTATCGTTCCAATTCATAAACATGGGAAGCCTCGCTCAAATATTAATAGTTTATCGTCCAATAGCTTTAACATCACACACTTGTAAACTAATGGAAAGAATCATATTTAAAAAGATTAGTTTATCATTGCAATAAACATCAGATTATACCTATTAATCAAGCTGGATTTCAAAGTGGTAGATCAACAATAGAACACTTAGTCAAACTGACCACACATGTCAAACAACAATTCGCGCGACGAAAGAATATCCTTGCAACCTTTTTTGATATAAGAAAAGCATACGAGCAAGTATGGCATAAAAGACTCTTGTATAAACTGAAAACTATTGGAATAAGTGGTAACATGTATAATTTTTGTAGAATCATTTTTAGAAAAACAGAACCATTCAAGCAAGAATAGAACATGTATATTCAAATCCAAGAAAATTACAAATGGGTCTTCCGCAAGGATCAGTAATCTCCCCAATTTTATTCAATATTTTAATGGCAGATTTACCCAAAGGCCTATGTAAAGATACAGTGTTAGCACAGTTTGCTGATGATATATGCCTATGGATGAAGGTAACTATGAAAAGAAAAACTCTTAGATGGCTAAACTATATACGAATTAAATACCAACATGAACTGAATAAAATTGTTAGCTTTTTAAATGAAAACGGGCTGGTACTTTCAGTAAAAAAAAACAAATATTATGCTATTCAATGCTGGATATGATCCGGAGAAACTCCCTTCATTTACTTTAGATGGCATTGCTTTAGAGTATGTAAAAACTGTTAAATTCCTAGGTGTATACTTAACCTCCAAACTTTCTTGGAATGTTCATATTGAATACATCTTAAACAAAGCAAGGAAAAGTTTAAACTTTTTGAAAATTATAAACAAACAACCGTGGGGGCAAGACACGCATACCTTAACTTTATTATCTACTGCTCTTGTGCGCTCACGATTAATCTATGCTCAAGAAGTCTTTTTCAGCGCTCCACAATATCTATTAAATAAACTACAGAGTATTGACTGCAAGGCTTACAAACTTGCTCTTGGAGTTCCCACACATACATCTAACATAGGAACATACAGTGAAATCGGAATATCTTTCACAGGATAACTTCTGTGCAAAAGAAGTATCTTAAATTCAGAAATAGATTTCGTGAAACGGGCCAGAAGAATGCAATCTACAAAAATCAATCCAGTCATTTGCCTCTAACCTCCTAAAAGATTCTAATATAAACGAAACAAAAATTGCTAATAAGCTGTCCTTTTTACCTTTTCCAAGATGGGAGCAAGCCAAAGCTACCTTTGATACAAATTATGCAAATGTGTCCAAAAAAGATCCACCTTATATATTGAAAAATGTCATCGATATTTATTTAGAAAATACATACAAAAACTATTTGAAAATCTATACGGATGGTTCAGTGCTAGATAATCTGGATACAGGAGCAGCATTTACAATACCTGATTTAAAAGTGGAAAAGTTGTACATCATCTTGGTAGACATTTTTTCAATTTTCAGTGCTGAGCTTGTTGCCATTTTGATGTCATTATTACACACACGTCTTGAGTTTTCCTATTAACTCTTGTCAAATTCTAGTATGCACCGATTCTAAATCGGCCCTTAGCGCTATTCAGTCTTCCAATCCAAAAGTACGTGTTGAGATAATAACAGAAATAAACATGTCATACATCTTCTGTCAGCTAAATGCATTACAGTCACATTTTTTTGCTGGGTACCTTCTCATTGTGGAATTTCAGCAAATGAGAGGGT
>JADBJO010008367.1:15000-20000 GCA_016801955.1 Conus betulinus
GATCACCAAAAAGCAAGAACACCGGTAATCTCGTCAGCAGCAACAGGCAGGGACAGCGATGCAGTTGCGGAAATCCCGTGCGTGCATGAGGAAGAGAGCGAGGCAGGGAAGGAGAGAGAGTGTACATATAATGAAAACAAACCCTTTTCTTTTTTGTTATGGAATATTAATGGTATAAAGTCAAAACTTGCCGATCCAGATTTTCTTTTCATTTCTTTTTTAAGTTTGATTTTGTCTGTCTTGTTGAAACGTTTCTTGATGAGTGGAAGTTTGATAATCTATTTTCTGACTATGATGTGTTTTGCAAACCTGCTGTCAAATTCAGTAGACAGGGGGAGAGCATCAGGTGGAATTGTTTGTTTGATTAGGAAAGAGTTATCTCCTTTTGTAAAAACGCTATTGATGTCAACCATTCCAATTTTTTGTGTATTTATAATTGACAAAAAATTATTTTGGAACAGACAAAGATGTTTTGTATTTTTGTTGCTACATTCATCCGGAAAATTCTCCTCCTTTTTACACCTTTTTTGATGTTGAAAATGGAATTAGTTTACTTGAAGATTGTTTGATAGAATGTTTGTTAAGAAACGATGTGTATGTCATAATTAATGGAGACTTGAATAGCAGAACATCCAACATTTCTCAGGATTTTTCGGGAAAAAAAAAAAACATTTTTGATAGACAATGTGATAGTCACTCTCTCAGTATTAATCGTAATTCTGAAGACTGTACATTAAATAATTACGGAAAGCTGATGCTAAATCTATGCACTGCCTTGGATTTGTGTATTGTTAATGGAGTATGTAATGGCGACCTGGAAGGACGCTATACATACATATCTGATTCTGGCTGCAGTGTTGATGATTACTTTATTATTTCAAGCGATCTTCTTGCTTTGATATATGACTCATGTAAATTTCAAGTTTTAGACCGCATAGACTCAGATCACATGCCTGTTTCTTTCATTGCTGTTTTTCCAAAGGAAAATGTTGTTGTCAATAATGAACAAGTAAATCATGTTATAGAGAAATTTGTATGGAATGATGATTGTGCTAATCGATTTCAAGAACTATTATGTAGTGTAGATGTTGTTAGAAAAATTGAAAATGCCATAGATATGATACAATCCGACGTAAATGAAGCTTTGAATATGTTTAATGAGTGTGTAAAGGAAAGTGCAAAGTGTATGAAGAAGCATATACGTGTCAATAGAAATCACAGATGTGATGATTGGTATGATGAAGAGTGTCGAATCAGTAAACTAGAAGCTAGAAAATTATTGAGAATTAGCTGTCGTACTCATGATCCACAAGATAGAGTGACTTATTGTGTTTGCAAGGCGAGCGATATACAAAAAAATGTTAAAAAAAGAAAAAGAGAAAGAGTATAATAAGTTCTTAATAGATAAGTTGATTTCCTCAGTAAATGCCAAAAAAGACTTCTGGGAGACTGTTCGGAAAGTATCTTTCAAAAGAAAACAACAAAGAATAAGATAACTAGCGATATTTGGTTTCATCATTTCCACAATTTGTTAGAACAGAATGTTAGTGACAGTGTTAATGAAGAAGTGGTGGTGGATGCTGATGTAGATAGTTCATTTAATCGTCCAATATCCATGGAAGAGGTTACTTTAGCTATTAGAAAACTAAAAAATGGCAAGTCAGCTGGCCCAGATGGTCTTATTGCAGAATTATTTAAACACGCAACACAGCAGGCTGTGCTATTTTTTTCATAAATTATTTAATAAATTATTTAATGAGGGCTTGTACCCTGATAAATTGGTGTGAATCAATTATTTTGCCTATATTTAAAAAAAGATGTGTGGACAATCCCAATAATTATAGAGGAATTTCCCTTAGTGACATTAGCAGTAAACTATTTGGAATAATTATTAATAGGAGAATACAAGAATGGATTGATGAGAATAATATAACCGGGGAACAGCAAGCAGGATTCAAAAAGGGTTATTCGACCGTGGATCACATGTTTACTTTGTTGGCACTTATCCAAAAGCAGTTTTCTTCCCTCGTAATCGTAAGCTATATGTTGCTTTTATAGATTTCCAAAAGGCATTTGATTCAATCAATAGAAATATACTTTGGCCAATACTAAAAAAAAATGGTATATGTGGTAAACTCTATAGGTGTATTAAAAGCATGTATAATGTTGTTAGAGCTAGAGTCCGTTGTGGAGGTAAACTGACAGATTTTATTAACTGTACAGCTGGGGTCAGACAAGGAGATGCATGTAGTCCAGTTTTATTTTCTTTGTTTATAAATGAACTAGCTATAGAAGTTATTAATAATGGTAGACATGGTGCCTTGTTGTCTCTTGATAGCTTAGAGTTGTTTATTCTCTTATTAGCTGATGATATTATTTTGATATCAGAAACGCCTGTTGGTCTACAGACTCAGTTGAATAATTTACGACGTGCTGCTGGTACACTTCAATTAAAAGTTAATATGTCAAAAAGTAATATCATTGTGTTTCGTAAGGGGGGCTATCTTGGTGCAAGGGAAAGATGGGTTTATGGTGATATTAATATGCCAGTTGTTAATGCATACAAGTATTTAGGTATAATGTTTTTCTACACGGTTGAGTTTCACAGGTGCTTGTAAAGATCTGGCAAGTAGGGCAAAGAATGCTTTACTATGTATTATGAAAAAGTTGTTTGTTTTGAATAATACATCCTTTAAGGTATTCTTCAGGTTATTCGACACTCAAGTACAGCCTGTTGTACTTTACGGCTCTGAATTATGGGGTTTAGACAAAGCTGCTACTTGTTGTGAATCTGTTCATTTATTTGCTCTAAAAAAAGTTTCTTGGTGTAAACAGACGTACGCCGAATGATATGATATACGGAGAAACTAATCGCTACCCAATATTTGTTCTATCTGCTGTTAATTGCATTCGATATTGGCTTAAGTTATTGCAAATGTGTAATGATAGAATTCCTAGAAAAGCCTACAATATGCTTCTAGATATGGACTCTAAAGGTAAAAATAACTGGGCCTCCAAAGTTCGTATTTGTTTGACAGAATATGGGTTTGGATATGTCTGGTTAAATCAGGGAGTGGGAAATATCAAAGCATTTATAAGTACTTTCAGGCAACGATTAATAGATTGTACATGGCAAAAATGGTCTGACCATATTCACAATAGTGATAGATTTAGTTTCTATACCAATTTTTGCAGTGTGCATGATTTGAAACCATATTTGACCGCTAACATTGATAGACATTTACAGTATGTTACAACACGGTTTCGATTAGGAATATCAGAATTAAAGTGCACCTTTATAGATACAGAATGGCTGACAACGAGGATCTGATTTGTCCATTATGTAAACTAGCACAAAGATGATGAAATACATTTTGTTCTTTGCTGTCCAGTTCTTAATGGTATTCGTGAAAAGTTCATCAAACCTAAGTATTATAGTCAACCGTGTTTATTTAAATTGTGTTTATTAATGTCTTCTCAATCAGTTGAGGTTGTTAGAGGTCTTTCAATGTTTCTTTCAAAAGCATACAAGTTCAGAGAAACTGCCACATCTTAAGAATTTTGTTTGTATCACCATTGTTATGTTTTTTTGTTAAGTCATAACTAGCGCTGCTTCAATGCTCTTTTGTTGTTCACATTCCCCTCATAAGGGGCCTTGGCCTAAATGAAATTAAACGGGATTCCCCTTGCCTGTCCATCACGTCAGCCACAGATCAAGAGGAGAAGGGGGGGACAACCATCTCCGCCCTTTCTCGAGAACTCCATGGCGCAGGTCATATTCTATAGAGGGCATTCACCACATCCTGTTGATACGATTGGCTCTCTCTCTCTCTCTCTGTCTGCCTCCTGAGGATGGGTATGCTGTCTGTTAGCCGCATATCGCCGCTGCTAGTGTTTGGCTGTCAAGTTGCAAGCATGAACATGGCTTTTTTCGCGCGGACAACGACCACGTGCAAACAGTGGTCCGCTCTTGCTTAGCAGTGGACAACACACAGCCAGTAGGCATGGTTACCTCACCTGAGAGGGGCGGTTTAGTTTGTTTGAACCAATCTCTCGTTGCAAGCACTGATTTGTAATGCCCGGAAGTATTCCGTGACCTGTGGCGAGTGCGAGTGAAGGGGACTCCGACACAGGCGAATCGTAGCACTGCGAGGTGAGACACTTATCCTCTCTCCTCTTGATGTATGCGTCTGCCTTAGCGGGGGAGCAGCAGAAAGACAGTGGGCAGTGTGGGTAGATGGAGGAGGTGGGGGAGGGGGGGGAGGAGGGGCTTGGCCTCAACACCCTGGTCATTATACACTCCGGTACTCGTGGACGGCATGACTGACCTTGTCTCGCCTGTGGGTCATAATTCGTCTACGTGTGCCTCTCCGCAGTGCATAATGGAATGCAAAGTAACAAGATGACATCATGACGTGTGTGTACCGGCCCTAACAGTCCGTGGTTCCTTTGCTTAGAGTGAATGCGAGCCAAGTGTGGCGCAGTGTAAACCTGGTGAGAATGAAAAGTCTTGTGATGAACGCTGCTCTGCTGCTGGTGCCAGACGTCCTGAGCAAATTCCAGCGTCTTGACCACACGCAAACCTAGTGACTGCTAAACAAACACGATCTTGACTGGAAGAACGGGCTGTCTTCATGTAGTCAGCAACGTTTATTGGAAGAATGTTAGAAGTGATTTTTTTGGTATCATTTGATGATTTCAGTACATGCTGGAGTATCTCTGCTATTACCACAGAAACAACAACTATTGTTACCGTTACCACTGCAGTTACAACTGTTTCCAAATTGTATTAAGAATGTACTTCTTGTTCTTCTTGTTCTTGTTCTCCTCCTCCTCTCTTCCTCCTCCTCCTCCTCCTCCTCCTCCTCCTCCTTCTTCTTCTTCTTCTCTTCCTTCCTTCCTTCCTTCTTTCACCCCTCCCTCCTTCCTTCCTCCCTCCCTGCCTTTCTTCTTCTTTTTTCCTTCTTCTTTTCTTCCTTCCTTCTTTCCTTCTTTCCTCC
>JADBJO010008367.1:32500-40000 GCA_016801955.1 Conus betulinus
AAATTAAAACAAACCAAAAAAGTAGCTATACACAAATGAAGACATAGCCTCAAAACCCATTCTCTCTCGAGTGCTGCCGGGAACTAAAAGAGGATGGGTCTAAAACAAAGTGCGTCATCAACAAAGTTGAACTCAGATCAAACGGAAAAATATTACGTTCCTTAATAACATCGTATTTTATTAAAAATCATATCACACAGAACAAGATCGTCGTAGAACCTGCAGTAAATTCTTTGTCTTGGATCATAAGACAACCAACCCAACATTTGATCAAAAACTGTCTAAAGAGTAGGAGAAAGGAGAAACAAGAACAAAGTGAAACATAACGAGCGCATCAAATCATAGTTGCAAGCAATTCCCAGTAAAAAAATAAATAATAAATAAATATACACAAAAAAAAGAAGAAAAAGAAAGAAAGAAAGAAACAAACAAACAAAAGAAATCTGCGTGCAGACCACAAATGAACGAAAGAGAGAAAACCATTCCTTCAGAAGTACATTGGGAGATTTTCCTAGAATGTCGAGATGGCTTATTCGTGCCAACTGTTCCAAAACATTGCCCTGCTCTTACGTATTATACGTTTATTTTTTTTTTCATATACTTATTACATTCAGCACCATATCATTACCTTTATTCAAGTGCAGGTTTTTTTCAGTATTATTTTTCCTATCGTTTTCTCTTTTCCATTTTAGTTCTTTCTGATTATCTTCCTTTTTTTTTTTCCTTTTTCTTTTTGGTTATTTAAACGATTACCCAGCAACAATTCATGTTGCTTTCTTTCATTGAGAAAGGGTTAATGGAAGCAGATTACTACATGCTGGCTCATTGCCTCAGATAATGACAGCCTGTGACCCTTCCGCTGTGCCCCCAGTTAATGATCTTGAACACAGAGGTAGCAGTTATCGCAGTCCGACCGTGAGAGTGACTCGCTCGCTCTCTCCTCTGTCTCTCTCCTCTCTCTCTCTCTCCTCTCTCTCTCTCTCTCTTTCTCTCTATTTCCTCTCTCTCTCTCTCCTCTCTCTTCTTCTTTATCTCTCTCCCTCTGAGGAGAGAGAGAGGAGAGAAGGACAGAGAGAGAGAGAGAGAGAGAGAGGAGAGAGTGTGTGTGTGTGTGGGTGTGTGTGTGTGTGTGGGTGTGTGTGTGTGTGTGTGTGTGTGTTGTGTGTGTGTTGTGTGTGTGTGTGTGTGTGAGTGTGTTCGAGCGTACGCGCGAGCGTGTGTGTGAGTGTTAGTGTGTGTGTGTGTGTGCGTGCGCGCGTGTATGGGTGCGCGCGCGCGCGCGCGCGTCGTGTGTGTGTGTGTGTGGGTGTGTGTGTGTGTGTGTGTGTGTGTGTGTGTGTGTGTGTGTGTGTGTGTTTGTTTGTGTGTTTGGGTGTGTGTGTGTGTGTGTGTGGGTTGTGTGTGTGTGTGTGTGTGTGTGTGTGTGTGTGTATTGTCTGTCTGTCTGTCTGTCTGTCTGTGTTTGTGTCTCTTTGTGTCTGTGTCTGTCTGTCTGTGTGTCTGTCTGTGTGTGTGTGGCGGTCCTGTCTGTCTGTCTGGTCTGTCTTCTGTCTGTGTCGCGTGTCTGTCTGTCTGTTGTCTTTCTGTCGGTACCCTGTCTGTCTGTCTTGTGTCAAAACATGGTGTGTCTGACCGGTCTGAAGTGAACTGGTGGTGTCAGGAAGTGCTGTACACGAAGTGCTGTTACACAGGAAGTGCTGTCACAGGAAGTGTCTGTCCAGGAAGTGCTGTTACACAAGGCGACATCCTGACAAGGTCTGAAGTGAACTGGTAGTGGTGGCAGGAAGTGCTGTTACACAGGGGTGACATCCTGACACAGGTTGTGCTGAGTACACTGGTAGTGGTGCACAGGAAGTGCTCTGTTACACAGTGTGACATCCTGACAAGGTCTGAAGTGAACTGGTAGTGGTTGCAGGAAGTGCTGTTACACAGGGTGACATCCTGAAAAGGTTTCTCGGAAGGTCTGAACAGGAAGTGCTGTGTGACATCTGCACAAGGGAAGTGCTGTTACAGGAAGGGTACACAGGGTGACATCCTGACAAGGTTTTGAGTGAACTGGTATGGTGGGGCCAGGAAGTCTGCTGTTACACAGGGTGACATCATGACAAGTTTCTGAAGTGAACTGTAGTGGAGGCAGGAAGTGCTTTCCGTACAAACAAGGTTCACATTCTGACAAGGTTCTGAAGTGAACTGGTGGTGGCAGGAAGTGCTGTTACACAGGAAGTGCTGTTACACAGGAAGTGCTGTTACACAGGAAGTGTTGTTACACAGGAAGTGCTGTTACACAAGGCGACGTCCTGACAAGGTCTGAAGTGAACTGGTAGTGCTGCCAGGAAGTGCTGTTACACAGGGTGACATCCTGACAAGGTCTGAAGTGAACTGGTAGAGTGGTGCCAGGAAGTGCTGTTACACAGGGTGACATCCTGACAAGGTTCTGAAGTGAACTGGTAGTGGTGCCAGGAAGTGCTGTTACACAGGGTGACATCCTAAAAGGAAGGCTTTTGAAGTGAACTGGTTGTGGCAGGAAGTGCTGTTACACAGGGTGACATCCTGACAAGGTTTGAAGTGAACTGGTAGTGGTGCCAGGAAGTGCTGTTACACAGGGGGTGACATCATGACAAGGTCTGAAGTGAACTGGTAGAGGCAGGAAGTGCTGTTACAACACGGTGACATCTAAAGTTCTGTTACCTTACACCGGGTGAGATCCCTGACAATCCTGACAAGGTTTTTGAAGTGAACTGGTGGTGGCAGGAAGTGCTGTTACACAGGGTGACATCCGGACAAGGTCTGAAGTGAACTGGGTAGAGGCAGGAAGTGCTGTTACACCAGGAAGTGCTGTTACACCGGGTGAGAATCCTGACAAGGGTTTTGAAGGGCTGTGAACTGGTGGTGGCAGGAAGTGCTGTTACACAGGGTGACATCCGGACAAGGTCTGAAGTGAACTGGTAGCTGGTGGGAGGAAGTGCTGTTACACAGGAAGTGCTGTTTACACAGGTTGACATCCTGACAAGTCTGAAGTGAACTGGTAGAGGCAGGAAGTGTGTGCTGTTACACAGGGAAGTGCTGTTAGAACGGGTGCTGACATCCTGACAAGTGCTGTTAACTCTAAGTGAACTGGTAGTGGTGGGAGGAACTGCTGTGGAGGAAGTGCTGTTCTCTTCCTCCCCAGGGCCACATTTTCAACATGTGTTTAAGATCTGACGGAAAGACCGCCGAACTCGATGATACTTTGATGCCTTTCTCCCATACAGCTGCAAAGGTGCTCAATTTTTTTTTTTTTTTTTTTTTTTTTTTTTAATGAAAATGACTGATCATAGTCTTTTAGAGTCTTCACAATGCAGGCTATAATCATTTTGCTCGTTGCACTCGTCTCTTATATGTTGTTGCTGCTTGTGAGTGGTACTTCTTGAATAAATTCGTTGAAACAATGCAGGCTAGGTGTGTGTGTGTGTGTGTATATATATATATATATAGATATATATATATATATATATATAAGATATATAAAGAGAGAGAGAGGGAGATAGAGAGAGACAGACAGATAGAGAGAGACAGAGACTGAGACAGAGAGGACAGGACAGACTGAGACAAATTTGAGCAGAGAGGAGAAGAGAGAGGAGAGGAGGGAGACGACCCCCCCCCCCGCCAGGGAAGAGAGTAGAGAGAGCGATCCCCAGAAGGAGAGAGTGAGAGGGATACACGCATCAGCTTTTACATTACATTCAGACAAAGCTCTAAATAACCGAGAAGAGAGACCCCGCGCGAGCGATGCGGAGAGAGAGAGAGAGAGAGAGAGAGAGAGAGAGAGAAGAGGAGAGAGAGAGAGAGAGAGGAGACCCGACGCCAACCCCCCCCCCCGCACAGGTTGTTAAGGCCTCTGATGTCCTGGCACCCCAGATAAAGTTCCATGAAATAAATTTGCCTATTACCCACCGCTCTGATCCCAACCCTCCCTCATGCTTTCTTTCTCTCCTTCTTTACACTACGTTTTATTTTTGATGTTTGGTGGCCGACCCCCAAACACCCCCACCCCCAGCCCATCCCCTCTCCCAACCATAGCCCCCAAAACTGAACACACATTCTGCCAGGCAGCAAACACATCCCCCCCCACAACCCCCCCCCTCCGTCTGCCCCGAACTCCCTGGTTTTTCTTCTTATCTTCCTCCAACCCACTCTGCCCCAGTCACCCCCGCCCACTTCCATGCTTGATTTGGCCGGTCTGTCAACCTTTGTGGCGTGAGGGCGTTTGGGGCATGTTTTCCCATGCTCAGCAATAAGGGCGCGGGCCGAGAATATTTATTATTGTTAGGCAACTCCGAGTCGATTTCATGTTTCGTAGACGCCCTTTAAAATTTTGTTGTGGTGCGTGCTAAAACATCTTTATTTGCATTCCTCACCACCGTATCACAGACTTGTGCCTTCTCTGATACTTTTTCTCTTTGTATATCTCTGCTCTCTTCGCATCTCTACTCTTTCTATCTTCTCTCAGCATCTTCTCTCTGGTCCTCTCTCTGTCCTACACTGGCTCGTATCCTCACATTCCAGGAAGCGAGCGGTTTCTCACCTTTCATCCCTTCCAGGCGTTGACGGGCGATACTACGGGTTTGGGTAGCTCCGCGTGCAATTGTGTAGGTCTTAGGCAAAGCAGACTCTCGTTACTAGCACATGCACCCCTTCACCCCCCCCCCAAGTGGCCCCCACGAGTCCCAACGGTGGTTTGGGCGCCTTGCGCTCAGCGCTCGCTGGTTACTGTTATCACGAAGAAGGACGATGACGCATCTTCATCCCTTTCCTGAAAAAATACCGAGGTGTGCGCAGCCCGCCAATTCCCCACCACACTATCCTCTCTCTCTCCTCCTCTCTCCTCTCTCTCTCTCTCTCTCTCATCTTCTCCACCCCCATCTGACCGATCCCCTACCCTCCCCATCCTCGTCCCCCACACCGAGCACAAAACCGAACCAACTACAACCATACAAACCACCGCCACCCCCACACAAAGCCCAGAACCACCCCCAAACCACAACCCCACACCCCCAAACCATCACTCGAGCCGACTTGCTTTTTGTGTTTTCCCAAACTCCACGTCCTCTGTGTCAAGGAACTAGACGGCGCACACCCGCCAGCCGGCCGCCCCCTCCCCGTAGTTCTGGCTGCCCTGCCTCACAACACCGCTATCCCAACATCTCACGTCCCGCCAACCCCCACACCCTCAGCGAAGGCCACCATCACCCGCGTAGTAGTTTGTCAATGTCCCGCCCGTCTCCATTCGATTCTACACTGCCCCCGCTCTAGGCCCATCGCCGCGAAGGACGGCCCCCCCCCCCCATCCCTGCATTCCCGTCTGAATTACCTTCCATCTTTGATCACACAATCAGGCATCCACGTACTCACGGTCACAAAGCCGTGGTAGGGGCCCACTTTTAAGGGTCAAACTGGAAGGTCGGCTCTGATCTCTCTTTCTCTAACCTCCCTCTATGCAAACTCCTCCTTGTAGGATAATACAGCTGTTTTCTCGAGCGTTGGATTAAGCCAGTTTCATCATTATGTTGACCGATAATTTTATGATAGCCCTCTCTCCCCCCTCGCGCAGCCGCTAGCAGCAGTAGTAGCAGTAGGGTAGCGGTAGTAGTGTAGTCAGTAGCGTGTCAGGAATTAGTCAGCAGTGAGTATGATATCAGTAGTAGAGTAGTAGTAAGAGCAGCAGACTTTAGCTTTATGGTGAGGAGTTGAGTGTGAGTAGCGCCGAATCGGTCCTACTTCTAGCTGACTTGGCTCTCAGTCAGTAGTGTTCACTCGTCTAGTAGTCCAGCAATACCTACTGTAATCTGCCAATAGTAGGAGTAGGAGTAGCAGTACTAGTACTGCATTAGTAATAGTAAGAAAGTAGTGGGGCACTATTGTAGTAAAGAGGAGGCGTGAGGAGGAGGGAAGCTCGCCAGACTGCGTAATCCGCATAAGGGCGGGCGGAGGCAGGAGGGTCAGGAGGGATCGCGATGCCGCAATCAAGGAACCCGGGGGAGACCAGTGCCTCTAGATCGAACGAGGAAGAACGGCCCCCCGACCGAAGAGGGATTTTAATTGTTATTGTCAAAACTAGGTGTGATTGGACATACTACCCCCAAACCTTCCCGGAAACCAACCCCATGCGATCGCTGCCACACCACCCCCCACACCCCCCCCCCCGCCCTACGGCAAATCGGCGGTCGGCAACCGACTAACGACCGACAACGTAACGCCACGCACCCCAGCGACTGGGTAGGCAGTTAAGAACACCCACCACGAAGTACAGGACAGAGAATCCCAACCCCAGCACCCGCCAGAAAAGACCTCTGCAGCAGGCAAACAACACTGGCCAGATTTATTTAGTAAGTATTTACTCTAACTTCCACCCTGTCTACCTCACTCCTACCCAAAAGAACGAAAAAAAAAAAAAATTCTTAAAAACAGAACAAATTAAAAAGTTGCGAATCCAAAACTCCCGATATGCTTCCTACCTTTGCCTTAGACCTCTGATATAAGTGTGACAGCTAATGTAACCTTTTAGGAGTCAATCCAACTATTCTCCACCATTGAATCGCTTTGTGTGGCAAGGTGGCCTAAATTTTGCTGCTTTTTTTACAATGTTGTCGTTTTGGGTCTTTGCGCTGGTACATCGCTGATCGTCCGACTATTCCTTATTTGCTAATATTCAATCCGATCTTTGAGAACAACAGTCAGAGTTTAGGTCTCTGCGTGTGTGCGTGTGGTGAGGTTGGGTGCGTGGTGGTGGGTGGGGTGGTGGTGTTTCCCCCACCTGCTCCATCGCGAGCCTCCCCCCCACCATGCGTGGGTACGTCTGTCACCCCCCCACACCCCCCACACTCGTCCGTGTTGTGTGTGCACTGTGTGCTCGTTCGTGTGTTTGTGTGATTTGGTCGGAGTGTCAGTAGTTGTGATGTTTGGTTTGTCGGGGTTCCCTTTGGGTTATCATCTCGTGTGTGTTGTTTTTCTCTTTTGTTCTAGTTCTTTTTGTTGATTTCTGTTTTTTTTTTTTCTTTGTGTTTTTTTATTGTGTGCTCGTGTGGGTTCTCGCGTGTTTGTGTGTGTTGTGGTGTGTGTGTGTGTCGTGTGTGGTGTGTGTGTGTGTGTGGGGGATTAGGTGTGTATGTGGGTGTTTGGTGTGTGTGTGTGTTGCTGTGTGTGTGTGTGTGTGTGGGTGTGTGTGTGTGCTGTGGGTGTGCGTGCTGCGTGGTATGGGTGTGTGTGGGGTGTGGTGTGTGTGGGGTGCTCTGTGTGTGTTTCGGTGTCGATGTACACCTTGGGATCGCTCGTCGCTGAATCAACACGGCAACCCTGGTGTTGTGTGTGGTGTGTGTGTTGGGTGTGTGTGGGTGTGTGTTGTTGGTTGGTCATGTGTGTCTGATCGTGTATGTCTATTTTGGCTGTATGTGGTTGTTTTTGATTTTTTTTTTTGGTTCTTGTGTTGTGCCTTCTGTTCCCCTCCAGTACCACCCCCCCTCC
>JADBJO010008367.1:47500-55000 GCA_016801955.1 Conus betulinus
CGGTGTACCCTGTCGTTCCCTCTTTTGCACACCTATTTGGAAATCCATCACTGTGTGTGTGTTCGCTCCCTCTTTTGCACACCTATTTCAAATCCATTACTATCGGTGTGTCGTTTGATGAGCTTGCAATTGCGAAAAAAAAATTCTCTCCTCTCTCTCCCTCTCTCTCTCTCTCTCTCTCTCTCTCTCTCTCTCTCTCTCTCCTCTCTCTCTCTCTTTCTCTCTCCCTCCCCCTCTCTCTGTGTCTCTCTCTCTGTCTGTCTCTGTCTCTGTCTGTCTCTCTCCCCTCTCTCTCTCTCTCTCTCTCTCTCTCTCTCCCTCTCCTCTCTCTCTCTCTCTCTCTCTCTCTCTCTCTCTCTCTCTCTCTCATGATCAATCAAACAGCTATAAAATCACCCCCCCCAATAACGTTCACGTGCACTTATACAGCCTTTAACATAGCATCTAGATATGAATACTGAGACCCCCATATAATTTTCTATTTCTTCCCAATGAGCAATAGTAATTGCAATGGATGCGATACGTGGATTACACAAAATATTGTTTACATTTTGATCGTTAATGTTAACACCTTTTTCATTTCAATTTCTTGGTACTACCGGAAATCCAACAACAGAGGGTACAAGGAAATTAGTGATGTGCGGAAACTAGTCATTCCCGTTTCACGATGTAATTTATTGTTCCGCACGGTTGAGATCAATTTGAATATTATTTCAGTCCGGTGTGATCGGTAAATGGGACAATGCATTAATTTTTTTTCATGAATTTTGTTTTCTCACACAAAAAAAAGAATATTCCAATACTTTTCTAGCGAGTCATCCCCCGTTTTGTTTCCTCTCAATGTCTTTATTAACGAGGAGACAGTTTTGTTCAGTCGTGCGTTTTAACCCGGCACGGAGTATAAAACTTTTCAGCTGTCCATATGAATGTTGTGTGTACTTTAGAGTTCAAAAGATGATCATCAATAATTCATAAATGTCCCGTGACGGTGAATGGTAAATGAGCCGTGAAGAACACAAGGATCTTCCTGCCCCTCCATCCTCAGTGATGCGCAACAGCGCAGAGACGCTTCAAGTACCCCAGTTCTTTTTACTACAGCAGTGTACCGGTGTTTTGTGTTGTAATGAGTTCACAATGTCTGAAACCAAGGGTTCAGAGAAAATGACGTTTCCGTCATTTCACCTTTCTGAGCTGCTAAATGCGCGACTCGAGTTTGACCTGGTCGTCTTTCTTTACCATCGTTCAATTTTGTTTTTACTAACGTTTTCACCTCTCTTTGATTAAGTATGTCCCTTTTTTTTCTTTTACAATCTATACAATGCCGGTGTTTTTTGATGCAATCTGTCGACTAGGTAATGAGATCGTCCGTCTGTCCAGAGAGAAGACCGAGTGCCTACTCTGTTTTATGCCATTATGACTTTTCCTTCGCTTGTTTCGTTCTTTCTGTCTGTCGTTCTTTCTTTCCTTCCTTCCTTCCTTTCTTCCTTCCTTTTTTTCCCCCCTTTTTTCTTTCTTTGTATTTGTGTTTATAGCAGCGTAATTTTTCTTGCTGACTGTGACACACGGGGGAGTGAATGTTCTGTCTCCGGCTGGGCGCTTTAGTTTTACTCTAGGGATGTCAGCAGTCTCGCCATTATGTTGTGATGAACCGTGGAAACAAGTGTTGATGATCGTCTTTGTTGTGTGTTTGTGTGTTTCTTCTCGAAGACGTGGTATTTTTCTCTCCCTTTCTCTTGACAGCCTTGAAAGAGGAACTTGTGTTGCACTGGCTGAGCTGTGACAGCATTGGAACGATGTCAGCGTTGATTGTGGAAAACATATACACACTACTTGCGTTGATCATACTTATGATTTTTTTTTCAGAAACGCAGGACACAGCTATTGGATGAAATACGCGGTGCATTACTGAATCCGTTTTTCTATACATGTAATTTAACCGGACCGATAACTGAGTTTGCGGCCCAAAGAGATGCTGGGCTATAGATAACAGTCTTCCTTCTTCTTCTTCTTCTTTCTTTTTCTTCTTTTCTTTTGTTTTTTTTGATGTCTTTAATTATTGTTGCTGTTGATGCTCATCTCTCCCTCCTCCTCCCCTCCTGCTCCTCCTCCACCTCCTCTTCTTCCTTTTTCATCTGCTTCCTCTTCTTTGCATCTTATATGTCAAAACCTTCTTTCAACACTGCTGACATTTCTGCGTATGCTACCGTGTTGAATCCTTTCACTGAGATCGCCATATTTCGTTTTGGAGATAATGTATGAAACCCGAAACAGCAGAACTGTAATATCAAATAATTTGATACTCTTTACTACTGCACTCGTTCCACCCCCTGTAGTATGAACAAAATGAATGTTGTTGCCCATTAAACTGAAGTACGGAGTACATACAGATGACAGGTACTCATGAAGTTGACGATTATGTGCGATGGGCAAAGTTGACAAAAGCTATCTTCGGCGAAAAAGAACAATACGCATTCGGCAGAAAAGCATTCGGCAAAAATCCATTCGGCGAAAGCAGACATCCTGGTCAGGGGCGTAACCATGGAAAACAAAAGCCAGGAGACCCGGAGAGCTGTTTGGTGTTCCACAGGGCTCCGTTGATCTACTCAGTCCTTTCTCATGTACTCATAATCGCTGTCTGAACTATTCTCTAAACAGCCTACTTGTCACACTGGTTTCGCAGACGACACTCCCTCTGTGTTATACTCTAGAATCTTATGCCTCATCCAACCCCACCCATCCCGACTCTTAACTTAGACAGAGGCATCACAGATGTCATCAAACTCTGGATGACGCAAAACAAGCTGCGGTTCAACAACGACTAGACAATGGAACCGATGTCCACTAACATTAAAAGCGCAGTAAATTCTCTTTTTTTTTTTTTTTTCAGCTGGCGGAAAATCAAATTCCTTTTTCTCACTTACTTCGTATCATAAGCGTTACTTTATATTACAACCTGTCTATGATTGAACAATCTCAGACACCAACTGTCAACATGCACATCTCGAACAGCGTAGAATCGGAGAGGAGTGATGTATCGGACCACTGAAAGCCACGTAGACATCGGCTCTCTCTCTCTCTCTCTCTCTCTCTCTCTCTCTCTCTCTCTTCTCTCTCCTCTCTCGCTCTCTCTCTCTCTCATCTCATCTCTCCTCTCGTCTCTCTCTATCTCTATCCTCTCCTCTGGATTACGGCAATGTGCTGTGGCTGGCTTCCCTGATAACCAGATTGAGAAACTTCAGAAAGTTTAGAATAGTGCGGCTAGGCTGCTGATTTGTAAAGAATCAAAGTGCACGCACATGGTTCTTCTTCTGATTAAAGTTTTAGGGCTTCCGAGCTCCCAGAGAACAAAACACAAACCTGCCTCCCTCTGCAAAAACGTTAACTACAGATTTTGACCCAAACACTTTCTCTCTGAGCTACTTCAGATGTACACTTCGCCCCCACCCCCACCCCCCCTCCCCCCGCCCGCCCGTTCTGAGGCATTAGATTATCTATACCTTATATAGAGTAAAACATTTTGGACAGTGGGATATTTCCATAATGAGACCGTCACGTGGAAAAAAAAAACTTCCAACTTCTTCCCTCTGTTTGTTGTGTGCCCAAACTATTTTCAATCCTGAAACCCCAAGGAGCTATCTTTGTCCGGTAGCATATTCTGGCTCATTTCTGTAATACATCAATGTGTACCCTGCCTGTTTGCGCGGTTACAAGATTGTGTGCTGGTCTTTCTGTGTGTGCACGTGAGCACAGTGTGTGCGCGCGCGCGTGTGTGTGTGCGTGCGTGCGTGCGTGCGTGTGTGCGTGCGTGCGTGCGTGCATGCGTGCGTGCGTGCATGCGTGCGCGCGCGCTCGCATCCTTAGGATAGGGAGAGAGGGAATTGAGGGGCGCAGGTGGGGAAGAAGAGGGAAACGAGAATGAGCGACAAGGAGTGGAATCAAATCGAAAATTAGATAAATGGCGCACGAGGGAAAAAAATCCCCCTGTACCGAAACGGCCTGGCGGAGATTCGAACCTGCAACCCTTGGATTACGAGTCCTGCGCTCTACCAGCTGAGCTATTCCGCCCCCCCTCACTGCTGCAGAATCACGGTCACAGAATTTCAGACATCTCTCGTATGAGTCGGAACAGCTCAGTTGGTAGAGCGCCGGACTCGTGATCTTGGTGATCCTGGGGTTACGGGTTCGAATCTCCGCCGGGCCGTTTCGGTAGAGGGAATTTTTCCCTCGGAGTATACGTTAGTTCTGACTCCATTTTTTCATACAGTCCTTCGAATGAGACAATAAACCGAGGTTCCGTGTGCGAACCCACGCTTAACATCTTGCACACACGTAAAATCCCATCACCAACTTTCGGAAGGTTAGGCCAGTTTGGCCGTCGGTATGGATGACACGTTACACATAGCATGCACCCTGAGTAAGAAAGGAAAAATGGAAAGAATGAAGGAAGTAAGGATATTGAGAGAACGACGATACTGAACGATATTGACTGGATGTCACGGGAAACGACTGAATGAAGCGCCAGCTGGCAGCTCTTCAGTCGGCACTACCCAGGTAGGCAGCCCGTTGTGTAAACGAGTGTGGATTGTAACCCCCTTAGAGAGCTTGGTCTGTAGCCGAGAATAGGCGCTATATAAGCATTCAGTATTATTATTATCATAGTTAATGTGGACGAAGATAATGCTGACGATACGATAAGTTTCAATCTGGCCTGAGGCTATACGACAGAACTGAATTGTGCTCTCCCTGCCATATACAATATAGCCTGGCGTCCACCAGGCCCGCGAAATACAGAAACCTGAAGTGTTCTGTGGTTCCAGACTTTCCGACTGAGGACACTTACATTCAGCCGAAAATTTCCACAAATAAGGGTCTTTGACGGGACTGAACCTACGGCCTACCAGCACGTAAGTCCGCGACGAATCACTGCACTACGTCGGCTGGTCGAGAGTGATGACTGTTTTGTAGCTGTCTTGTTTGAGACATGTCACACGATAAAATCAATACCCACGTCTGAAATGCCAGATTGAACAAGCCCCACAACACTGCTGGCTCCCCGACAGTGAGATCAACGAATGATCGATGAGTACATTGAATGAATGCATAATGGTCAAATCAGTGAAAAGCTGCGAGTGTGAAATCATTTTTTTTTCCACATTTGAACATAATTCCGAGTTTTGAAAATCAATGACGAGAGAAATGCAGTAAAACACAGGGTTTCTCGATAATACCTTATTTTTTTGCTTCTAGTGACTATCTTGCTTGTTCTCATTAAGAAGCCTGTGATAATTTTACCTGTCCATATCACGGGGTTTTGCTTCAGATCCAACATGTTTTCTTGGCTGAGTTTTTCAGATTGTTTTCATTTTGTTTGTTTATCGTTGAAACCAGCTTGCTCAGCCTACGTTGTTACGTGTGTTGCTGTGCCGAACAATCTGATGTCTGTACGGAATTTAGTTATCTCCATGTCACCAGACAAGTAGTAAAGCTGGAATAAGCTATATGTGTGTGTAACACCTCTTTCCATGTATCCCCATGGGTTCCTTTATCTTTTAAAAGAACATATCTCTCGTCCAACTGCCTGAATATTTTTGTATTTCTATTCCTTTTGGTCCTGTACCTAGCGCTCCGAGGACCACTGTTCTCGGAATAATTATTCAGAAAAAAGAAATTTGCCATCACAAGAATTTGGAGCAAACATGTCCGATTCTGGTCTGCCTTTTCAATTTCAGGTGCCTGTCAGTAGTGCTGTTCACATTGACTCACTGCCCCAAATTGAAGAAACATATTGGACTAAGTTTAGTTCGCGCCGCGGTTTACCAGCTCATGCGAAATTGCTCGGAGTTCATCTTCGACAAAAGTATGTCAGACAGCAAACAACGTGCTACACGGCCGTTCCGCTTGAAACTTTATTTCCCACTCCTGAGTGACATGGAATTGTGCCAGAACTCGAAAACCGGACGCCAAAGAATCCGGTTTCGTTATCTCCGCAGCTTCACATCCTTTGGCGTTTTTCTCTGTCGGAAGCCGATCCGCCCCTGCCAATGATGTAGCCTGCAGCACCGCTCTCTGTTCTGTCAGTCGGTGGATTGTTTTGTCCCTTTGTCCATTGTTTAGAGAAGGAACAAGGCGGCAACTGACAGCAGCGGCGTGAGAGGAACGCAGGACGGATGTCACCCTTGACTCACTCGTCACTTTCCTCTCAGCAGCCAGGACCCAGACAGGGGGACAATGCCCAGAGTTGTCAGCTCCCGTGAAGATCTTTGACAAGTTAGGCTCCCATGCGTGCGCGCGCGTTTGTGAGAGACGGAGAGACTCCTTTGACTCCTTGAGATTTTAATGTCAATAGCAGTACAGCCATCATGACATGGGGGCGTATTCTCCCCTGAAAAAGATCTAAGACATGTATAGCGACTAACTTTAACACACCTATAAACATTGTATATATGTAGGCACAGTTTCACGTCAATTTCAAACCTGCCCATCTTGACAAATACAAAGAATATATAGACGGAGAGAGATAGAGAGAGAGAGAGAGAGAGAGAGAGAGAGAGAGAGAGAGGAAAGAGAGAGAGAGAGAGAGAGAGAGAGAGAGAGTGTGTGTGTGTGTGTGTGTGTGTGTGTGTGTGTGTGTGTGTGTGTGTGTGTGAGTGTGTGTGTCTGTGTGTGTGTGTGGAGTGTGTGTGGGAGTGTGAGGGGGATGTATGTGGATGAGTGTATGAATGTATGTATGAGAGTTTGTGCGCGAACGCTCTGTGTGTGTGTGTGTGTGTGTGTGTGTGTGTGTGTGTGTGTGTGTGTGTGTGTGTGTGTGTGTGTGTGTGTGTGTGTGTGTGTGTGTGCGCGTGTGAGTGTGTGTGTGTGTGTGTGTGTGTGTGTGTGTGAGAGAGAGAGAGAGAGAGAGAGAGAGAGAGAGAACGCGCACGCGTTAGAGCATCTGTGTGTGATATATATATATATATATATATATATATATAGAGAGAGAGAGAGAGAGAGAGAGAGAGAGAGAGAGATAGATAGATAGATAGATATATAGGGGGGGGGTTAAGACACAGACAGACAGACAGACAGACAGGCAGAGACGGAGAGAACATCACTTTCTGATGATTCAGGATTTTTCCGGTAAAAGGAGAGAAGCAGGTTGCTCTAATTAAAAACAGGTAAACAGGTCTGGCTGTCTGCAGCGATGCCATGCCAGAGGCAAGAACACCGTCATGTTTCACCAGGCAAAAGCCCTCAGAGTGAAAGTCGTGGGACCCGATTGAAAACATCGTGAGGTTTCAGTCCTTCCACGTCAGCTCATGTGCCTCCTCAACTGTGGATGGGACCCAGTTAGGGCAGAGGTGGTCCCACTGGATAAACGTGTCTCACAGGAATTGAACTCACGATCTCCCCAGCCCTGGAACCCGTGGCCTAAACCCCTTCACCATGGCAGCTGGTACATGTTGCGTAACACAAGTTCCTGACAGAGAAGAAAATTTAAAATTAAAAAAAAAAAGCTAG
>JADBJO010008367.1:57500-60000 GCA_016801955.1 Conus betulinus
GACATCTAGACAGTGTGACAGAGGTACAGAGATTGAGACTGAGAGACGAGGAGTGAGAGGTACAGAGAGAGAGGGGGGGGGGTGGGGGGAGGGAGAACGGGAAGGGAGAGGGGGGGAGAGACAGACAGACAGATAACTGGGGGAGAGACAGAGAAAGAGGAAGTACCTGCGAGCAACAGACAGGTAACAGAGGTGTATAACAGACAGACAAAGTGACCAGCAGACAGACCAAGATGAACACAACAGCAACACACACAGAAACAGACCAGCAGACAGACCAAGATGAAGACAACAGCAACACACACAGAACAGACCAGCAAACAGACAGACCAAGGTGAACACAACAACAGCAACACACACAGAAACAGACCAGCAGACAGACAGACCAAGGTGAACATAACAGCAGCACACACAGAAACAGACCAGCAGACAGACAGACCAAGGTGAACACAACAGCACACACAGAAACAGACCAGCAGACAGACAGACCAAGGTGAACACAACAGCAGCACACACAGAAACAGACCAGCAGATAGACAGACCAAGGTGAACACAACAACAGGAATACACACAGGAACAGACCAGCAGATAGACAGACCAAGGTGAACACAACAACAGGAACACACAGAGGAACAGACAAGCAGACAGACCAACGTGAAACACGACAACAGCAACACACAGGAACAGACAAGCAGACAGACCAAGGTGAACACAATAGCAACACACACACAAAAACAGACCAGCAGACAGACAGACCAAGGTGAACCCAACAGCAGCAACACACAGAGAATCAGACCAGCAGACAGGCCAAGGTGAACCCAACAGCAGCAACACACACAGGAACAGACCAGCCGAGCACACTCACCATCGGAGTGCACGGTGGAGATGTAGGTCCAGTTGAAGGCCCGCACTATATCCACCAGGGCCTGCACCTGGTAGTTGTCCGGGGGCACCACCCGCAGGAAGTAGCGGTAGATGTTCTTGTCGCTCAGGTCCATGCTGGTGGCCGAGTAGCCGATCTGGGGGATGTTGAAGATCTGCATCAGGTTCTGCACCTGGATGGAGGCCTCGCTGGACCCGGGCCCGATCAGGCCCACGATGGGCTTGTTCAGGCTGGCAGCGCAGCCCGACTCCTCCTGGCTGGCTCTCGGGGAGGAGGACGAGGAGGATCTGGAGACAGTGTTCCCGCCTCTTCCGTCTACGCTGTGTGCTGGACTAGGCTGATGCCCTGTTTCAGAGATAGAGAGAGAAAAAAAAATAGGTATCACATTCTGTCAGTTTCGTTTCTCCCTGATTGAAGAAATGTCCTTTAAAATATAAGTGTAAGAATGAGAATAATGTCATACTATTAGCGCATTCCCCTTCGGACAGACATTACATGACCGGGCTGTGTACTCTCGTTCATAATGCATCGCGTCGTCAACCAGGCCCGAGCGTTACGGACGCCTGTGGCGTTTGTTCAGGGAATCTTAGTTACACTCTGTCAAAGATGCGGCCATAAGTATGACCTTTCTGGTGTTCAGTCGTCTCCTCTGGAAAACTCAGTCTTCGTTTGTAGATTTTGACCTTTGCACTTTCACAGAGATGTGTTTGTTGCTAACTCACGTTTTCTTTTTAAGGTTCAATCCTTTTTGTTTTCAGTTACAAGAAAATAAAAATCCTAGGTATTTACTAGCTGCTACTTCATATACAGCAAGGGGGGGAATATGGGCGTGAGTGATTGGATCCGAGTTTTGTTAGCAAATCGATATCTGGGAAGTCGAACATGTATATTCATTACCTTGTCGTTTTGCCTGTAATGTTGAAATAATGATGCTTGATCGTTACAAAAGCGTGTGACAGATGTGTCCCATATGATCTTCTTGTTCCCTTTTTTTTTTATCTGTATGCTTCTTGTGTATATAGAAAAATATATAATAGTGTGTATGCCCTCCAAATGGGTGCTGTGGTGTTGGCATCTGTAGATATTCAACTGAAACACTCTGTTTTGGCTTTTCACATTTATTTTGAAACAAAATTCCTCTGCTCTTCGTATTCCTCAAATAAATTTTGTTTCTTTGAGCCGGTCACGAAGAACCATTTCTTACTGCAGTTCTGATGTTAACAACGGGCTCATCTGAGGATGCTGAACTCTTTTGGACGTGCCGTTGCATGTGTATTGATGCTGGTAAGAAACGTGTGCTGCCCGATGACAGAGCTTCTACCCACGTCTGAACAGACATGAATGAAATAAAACTGGGAAAGTCACAGAGAGAGAGAGAGAGAGAGAGAGAGAGAGACAGACAGACAGACAGACAGACAGACTGACAGACAGACTGACAGACAGACAGAGACAGACAGACAAACAGATAGACACACAGAGAAACACACAGACATACAAACAAACAGACACACAGAAAGACAGCCTTACATACAGATATACAGACACATAGATGGATACACATACAGAGGGAAAGGGAGTGAGACATGGAGAGGGGCGGGGGGGGGGGGGGGATAGGAA
>JADBJO010008367.1:65000-77500 GCA_016801955.1 Conus betulinus
ACGTCTTCAGTGACAGGCTTGTCACGTCTGCCAAAGTCACGTCATTTAGCTGAAGAGCTTTTCATAGTGTTCCACGGTTTCTATGGAAACGGCAATCATACGACGGGCATAGCGGCACATTCAAATTGGCAAATGAAGTTGCTAACGTTCGCCGGACACGAAACATTCAATCCAATCGAAGTGGACAATATTATGACATGTTCCTAGAATTTGTTGGCCTGTTCACAAAAGCTTACTCTCGAGCTCAGGCGTAAGTAACATTGATTAATACAAGATGATTTCATTGAAACAGAATTAAAAGCGTTTGTGCTTTCATTAACACTGCATCGTCTCCAGTCTTTAGAATGAAACACAATCATACATCTGAAATTGCGCGCCCGCACGCATGTGTACCCAAGAGTGTGTGCGTGTATGTGTCTGTGTGCATGCGCGTTCAAGATGTTTTCGGACTTGCATCTCCGGTGTTTCTGAATGTTGCGATTCAACAATGTATGTACTCCAATAGTTCAAGAATAGGTAAAACATTATCCCCCCCCCCCCCCCCCCTACCCCCCACCCCCCACCCCCCCACCCAAAAAAAAAAAAAGAAGAAGAAGAAGCAATAAGTGGTGTAATTCCTGACAACTTGCATTTTAGTGAACTAGTTACAATGGTTCATTTTCAACATAATCATCGCCTCTACAAAAAAAAATTCTATGACCTAAGAATCTGGTTGCATTTGAAGGTTTACTGTTTTTGCTTGTAATAAATCGTCAAAGATCTATTAATTACAGTTCAGCGATTCGCCTTAAGTACAGGGCCAGCTCCAATCCAAGCATCAGTAAGGTCCAGCGCATAACTGGGAACAGTGCCCAATTATTGGTCCTTGGTGTTAGTGGCATTACCAGTGTCGTGGCGTTCTTGCAATTCCAGGCGTAATAGGGTTGTATCACAGGACAGGCGTTTCACAGAGGGGAGGCAGCTGTGTTTCTCACCTGCTTCACGAGTGCCAGCGTTTCAGGGAACACCATAGCGGCGAGCGAGGCTGGAAACGGGTGACAGTTCGCCAGACTGTCTCGGGACTCGCTCGCATGCGGGATCAAAGAAACTGGTCGGCAGTAGTAATGTCCTGCGACTGGTGCAGGAAAAGTCGAGAGTTCTCTGGCTGGTGCATTAAAATGATCAGAATAACTTACCCTTCAGCAGCAAGAAAAGCTTGAAGAAGTAATGACGTTTGTTCAGAAGAAAAAGATACACCCGAAGGTGTGGGTAGGACCCAGAGAAGTACTGTCCTCGACAGCCGAACAAACCAGCTGGGAGCAATCCTGCACCACCACTCTTAGAAACCTGCGCTGTGTTCACATAGGGGGCAGGCACGCACAGGGCATTCCATTAACACGTGAAGGGACATAACTGCTCCCTGGTAGATGCCATTCCGTAATGGCCACCGGATGTGACAAGACAGAACCTCCACGGGAGCGTTCCCACGGGTTGGTACAACCCGTATTTCATGACTGCAGAGCGCATCGGAAAAAAAAAAAAAAAAAAAAAAAAAAAAAAACCGCCACCGCCAAGCAAGCAACTACCGTGTGCATCCCGTTGCTGTTCTGCTGACAAGAAGAGCTTGAAGAAGAAATGACGTTGATTTCAATGTGTCCTGTGGCCGTTGCTTCTCTCTCATCGCCTCTCACATCCTCGTCGCTAGCATGAGCTTGGCCACTCCACCAGATCTTGGTCTTTGAAGCTCATCTCAGGTCTCACTCAAGCTCCATTGAACAGAAATAATTAACTGTCTGAAACGTTTTGATTGTTGACCAGCCTGCAGGTCATTATCAAAGGAAGATAAGGCTTGTTTCTCAGTGATTTTTGTTGGTGCAAAAAAAAATGTTGTGACCGTAAAATGACACAGTCACTTGATGCCTGTGCAGTCCGCGTTTTCATATCAGTTTTATTCGTTCGGACTTTTCTACAGTAACAAACAATCAATGAGGGATATACTGTCCGTTAAGCTGCGCTGTCCAGTGGCACAGTGGTGCCAGCGTTCGCTTACTGATTTTAAGGGCCGAGGTTCAAAACTGGCGCGCATTTTGTTCCGTTTGATGCTTGTGTTTTTTTACGTTCACCTTATTTTTATTATTACTTTTAATTTCGCTTTTTTAAAAAATCTTCCAACCTACTTTAAGTACACAAAAACGCGGAGGATCGACCAGCCCTATTTCAATCCAACTCAACAACAGAGTGAAGATCCACACAGCATTGCAAACCTCGCAACAGATTCGAATGCCTGAGATCGAAGTGACGAGACTGGTATCTAACCATGACAAAATTTGTTAGACTGCTATGAGGCAGTAGTCAGTCTGCCGATTTGACTTGATATTGCAATTCAGTTGAAGTGGATCACTAAAATCATTTCATACTTCACAGTTCGGTCACACTGACACGTTACACAGCAGAAATATAGGCAGTTGTACAAGTTGTAACAGTTGTAAAAAAAAAAGGTCATTACACACACACACACACACACACACACACACACACACACACACCACATATATATATATATATATATATATATATATATATATATATATATATATATATATATATATATATATATATATATATATATATATATATATATATATATATATATATATATGTATGTGTATGTGTGTGTGTATGTGTGTGTGTTGTGTGTGTGTGTGTGTGTGTGTGTGTGTGTGTGTGTGTGTGTGTGTGTGTGTGTGTGTGTGTGTCCCTCTTTGCTCCACTTCCTCCCTCTTCCTTTCTCTCTTTAATTTATGTGCTACTCAGTTTGTGTCTCTGTCTCTGTCCTCCTTGTCTTTCTGTTTCCTTCCCACCCTCCCCCTCCCCCCCCCCTCTCTCTCTCTCTGCATGTGTGTGTGTATGAGTGAGTGTGTGTGTGTGTGTGTGTGTGCGCGCGCGCGTGTTTGTGTGTGTGTGTGTGTGTGTGTGTGTGTGTGTGTGTGTGTGTGTGTGTGTGTGTGTGTGTGTTCACGCACGTGCGCACGCGTGCACGCTCGCGCGTTGTGTCTTATCTTACATCCTAAAACTCACAGCTAAGCGTAACGTGAACGATGCAAGCAAGACGTCACTGCCAGACTGCACAGATATTTATTGCCAAGCTTTCACAAAGGGCAATGGCCTAGACATGACTAAACGTTGTGCACCCCGATTTTTTTGGTCACGTGCCACAGAGACAAATGTGGATCATGCGGACCTGACGCTGTTATGATATTATCGTCCGGTATCTTGGACTTCAATAGTCCATCAGCTGCTGGGAATCCATTACCGAAGACTTCAATACTTCATGACCTGCTGGGGGAGCAGTTCCCATCCATTACCGGATACCACCGCGACTGCCAGGACCAGACCAGGACAGGCCGCTAGAGGGCACGTTCTATTGTTGCTGTAGTCTAACACAACCGCTCTTTAGTCATTTCTTTTCTTCTTTTTTTTTTTTTTAGGGAAGCAAAATAGCACTCAACTCTACGTATTCCATTACTTTACATACAGGATTCTCTTTATACCCTGACTCTCTCTGTCTCTGTCCCCCGTCTCTGTCCCCGTCTCTGTCTCTCTCTCTCTCTCTCTCTCTCTCTCTCTCTCTCTCTCTCTCTCTCTCTCTCTCTCTTGCTCGCTCGTTCGCTCGCTCCATTCCTCATGCCCCTCTGTCTGTCTATAGGTTTCCTTCACACTCGTTGTATCAGTCTCTCTCTCTCTCTCTCTCTCTCTCTCTCTCTCTCTCTCTCTCTCTCTCTCTCTCTCTCTCTCTCTCTCTCTCTCTCTCTCTCTCTCTCTCTCTTCCCTCTCCCTTTCCCTCTCATGTACACACTCCCATTCTCTCCCTTTCTTCCACCTCTACTTACCTTCTCTCCCTCTTCCTCCCTCCCCTCTCTCTCTCTCTCTCTCTCTCTCCCCCTTCTCCCTCTCTCTCCTCTCCCTCCCCCTCCTCTGTTGGTTATCACGGAAAAAACGAGTGGGTCACAGAGATCTAATACTGTTTTGTGATATTATCAGGCAGTCAAGGACTTTCATATTTCATGACCTGTTGAGACGACAAAAGAATTCCTGTCTGAATACGATTACAAATGAAAAACAAAAAAACCCCACTATTGTCCCTAACACGTCCTGTTCTCTTATTAGTCATATCGAACAAAACCACTCTTTTTTTATTTTCTTTTACATAGAAATATTCAACATACCACCATGCAGTGTAACGATATAAACTCTCCTCCTCTCTCTCTCTCTCCTCTCCGAGGTCTCTCCTCTCTCTCTGGCCTCTCTCTCTCTCGTCTCTCTCATCTCTCTCCTCTCTCTCTCTCTCTCATTCTCTCTCTGTCTGTTTGTGTGTGTTGTGTATGAAACGTGCGGGTCATGGAGACCTAATACTGCTGTGATATTATCAGCCAGTCGAGGACTTTAATTTTTTCACGACCTGTTGAGAAGACCAACGAATTCCTGTTTGTATACCATTACAAATGAGAAAAAAAAAAAATATTCAACATACCATAATGCAATATTACCGTGGGTTCGAATCCCATCAGAGTCATGGGTTTTTTTTTCTGCCCCGACCGGCTCCTACACAGAGTTGAGTTTGCTGCGGACTCAGTTGGGAAGACTGGGACCACACAGTCGAGTTTCATCCACTTAATGGATGCGTTTCTGAGAGTGTTGCTCAAATTTTTCCTGACCAACACTGCAGGTGCCTGTATCTCTCGGGCCTGGTTGACGCCGGGATATATTATGAAAGGAAGCGTAGAGTACAGCCCTGTCATGTAGTCTCAGACCGAAATGGAAATCCGTAGCATCATCTTAATCATCCTCATTCTCATCGATCAGCATTAAAAAAAAAAATGTCTCAAATTCTGTGGCCCTTCATGCCCTGCTCTCATGGTGACCTCAGTTCGATGTCCTCTCCACGTCTGTGGCCTTGATTTGGTTCCGTCGGGGTCACCGATATCGGCGAGTCCATGGGGCTGTCGTTGGATGGACGTGGTGGCGCCCTCCGGAGGGAGAGCTCACTCACACCGGCTCCGCGACTAAGCAATTATTGTCGTCAGTTGGGGGCTTAGCAGGTGGTGTCCTGCGTATGTTAGATCAGAATATGTATGATCAGAACAGGCACCACTGAACACCACCGAAGTGACTCGGCAGCAGGACTTGACATTGACTGCTCCCTGTGGACTGCCGGTGCCGGGGCTGCGGCGGGGCCGACCGGGCTGTGACTGTGGACGGGGCGTCGGAATGAGCGGCGTGGGTGCACTGCCTCTGAGGTGGCACGGAGGTTGGGACAGTAAAAAACATATAGTACGTATAGTGCATTTCCATATGTTCCCCCAGCCCACCCCACCCCCACTCTCTTCCTCCCCGTCCTTTTTTTTTTTCATGTCTCTTCTATTTTCATTTGATGTTCCACTATGACTGCATGACCGCCCTTTTATTTTTGCTTGTTTGCTTTCTCACATTATTTCATTTCACTGCATGTTGTAGTCCCTACTCAGGGCGAGGACTGGATGTAAAAAGCGCGTCAGTGCTTATCTATTATCCTCGTAAATAAAGAACTTTATCTTATCTTATCTTATCTTTGTTTCCTTTCTTTCTTTTTCACACCATCTCTATATCTAATTCCCAGCAACACATCTCTCTCCTCTCTCTCTCTATTGCTCTGTCTGTCTGTCTGTCTGTCTGTCTGTCTCTCTCTCTCTCTCTCTCTCTCTCTCTCTCTCTCTCTCTCTCTCTCTCTCTCTCTCTCTCTCTCTCTCTCTCTCTCTCTCTCTGAACGTTAATTGTTTTTTCTGCCTTTAAAGGACCATCCTCTTGTCTTTGCTCTGGAAACGTTTTTTTTTTTTTTTAGAGATTTTTTACCTGGTCACAATTAATGAAGTTAGCTTTTTTCAGTTAAATTCAGGCGACTTGGTAGTGAAAATTAAACACACTACTTGGTAGTGAAAACTAAGCACACTACTTGGTAGTCGAAATTAAACACACAACTTGGCAGTGAAAATTAAACACACAACTTGGCAGTGAAAATTAAACACACAACATGGCAGTGAAAATTAAAGACACAACTTGACAGTGAAAATTAAACACACAACCTGGCAGTGAAAATTAAACACACAACATGGCAGTGAAAATTACAGACACAACTTGTAGTGAAAAGTAAAGACACAACTTGTGAAAATTAAACACACTCTCCAGAGTGGACACAAGCTGTCCCTTTCATGATGACTTATTTGACCAAAGCATGGCTTTTAATGTATAGTTCATGCATGTAAACGTTTTCTCTTTTTCGTTACGAGATTTTTTTTTTACCATGAAAGTGAGAATTCAAGGAGAATATCTGACACACTCGCTTTTTCTGTCTGATCTTCCAGCCTCTTCAGTGGTATTAACCCCCCCCCCCCCCCCCCCCCCCCCCCCCCCCCTTGTCGCTCACTCTGGCCCCAGCCACATCCTGGATCATAGCCCCGCGATCCTAGCACCGGCAATCAACAGGAGCACAACCTCGCTGTATTTGCCCCAGGATGTCTGTGGCTACCATGTCGATGTCATCACTCAAAAATGTGAAAAAAAAAAAAAAAAAAAAAACCCAGTAATACCCTGATTACAATCAGTCTCGTGCTGGCTGTGATCTGTGGGGTATCGTTTTGTGCATTCTGTTTATGTCTGTTGTTTTTGTAGCGTTTGAAGGAGACTTCTCTGTTTTGTACTGAGTATAACATAAGCGTTACTATGCGCCCTGTGTGTGTGTGTGTGTGTGTGTGTGTGTGTGTGTGTGTGTGTGTGTGTGCGCGCGCGCGCGCGCGCGCGCGAGGGTGTATGTGTGTGTTGATTTGTTATCACCCTTTGTTTTATGTGACGCTGAATTCCGTTTCCATTTTCTTTGCTGATGCAATATTTGTTTAATACAGAATTGAATATCATATGTCCCTTCGCGTGAGCTGTGATGAATGTTCTCAAGTGCTTTTGGAGACCGTCTGTGAAACGCTCAGCTTGGGTATTCTGCAGATGAAATGATACTATGTTACTGTAGCTATCATTCTTGTCAGGTAAACGTTGGAAACGATGGGGAGAAGCATGATCCTTACATTGATTATAGATCAACAATGTAGCTTTTGGAGCCCTGTCTTCTAAGACTTCACGTACAAATACGTTTACGCTAATAGAATTTGATCATGCATAATGGTCTAAACATATACACATGTGCATGTGCATGTGCATATGCACACACACACACACACACACACACACACACACACACACACACACACACACACACACACACACACACACACACACACACACACACACACAAAACAGAGAGAGAGAGAGAGAGAGAGATTCACTAACACACACAGACACTGACGCACACACTTACGGGCTTGTACTAATAGTGCTCTTGAGCGCGAGCGCGCGCGCACACACACACACACACACACACACACACACACACACACACACACACACACACACACACACACACACACACGGCAACGACATCACTCAAGTGACGCTGACTTCAAGTAGCATACAACTAGATGCAGGGGACCAAAAACGTTTTCGTTTATAATAGAAATTTCATGTCGGAGTCACAAAGCCATCTTCTTCACGATTGACGACAGAGCTGTAGCCGAAACAAGACACACTGTCTGGAGCTCTTCACCAGACAATATACGAACACGGAGAAATAAAAGAAAATGTACAGTCCGAGAGATGTGCAGATCTGGAAGAGAGGTTTTCGAAACCATTCTTTTCATGAAGATGAACATCTCTAAAGAGCTTGACCGCATGTCTTGGGAGAAGACCTTGACACAGATGCTTCGGCCCTGAACTTGGGGTGGTGCCACATACAGTTCATGACTCCTAGATGACCTTCTGCTGTCAGAGGATCGCAATCAGAGGATGGTGATAAATTTTAGTGGATCAAATTTCAAAAAAGCATTTTTAAGGCTCCGCCCAAAACCGTAGACAAATGAATCACAAGACAAAACACGACGCGTTTCGACCTCTTTTGATGGGTCGTTCGAAAACAATGGAAGCATTAGTGTTCCAGATGACTCACGGATCACATGACGGCAACATCTACACATCCATCTTAAGGTAATGATGTAGAGGTAGAGGGACACAGTGCTCCAGGCGATGACTGAAATCGAAGATTGCTATGCTTTAAGCCGATCCTGAAATGACACTGTAGAGCCACGGTGCAGCAGTGTCCGGGTTATTATTGAAACAGACCGCCGGACTTTCATTGATTCCAGCCTACATGCACAGTATACAGATACGGCGGAGCAGCGTTCAAGGTGATTCTTTAAACAATAACTACAGTTTTCCTACCACTACAGCACTGCAAACGATTTCATGGCGAGAGCAGCATTATCAAAACATGATCAACAGAATGTGATGACACAAGCACAACAGAGACAGTAGGACGCACACAGCAAGCATCATTCATCTGTTGAACACAGACACAACAGAGACAGCAGGACGCACACAGCCAGCATCATTCCCACTCACCTGACTGCCGGGAGGTCGGGTCATCATCAGGCAGAGCGCTCACCAGCCTCCCATCCCGGATGGTCTTGCTGGCGATGGCGTCCTGGATGAAGTCGATACTCTGCTCCAGGGCGATGGCGGAGTACCAGCACGAGTCGCGGATGTCCAGCCCAGTCGGATGTGCGGCAGGATGCTGCTGTTGCGGTTGATCTCGTCCACAGTCAGCTGGAAGGCCTCGATCCTCTGGATGCCGTAGTTCTCACGGATGCCCCCACACACCCGGGAGTAGGCCGTCTGGATGGGCGGGTGGTGGTGTACTGGGAACAGCGCTCCTAGGATGATGTCCCCTTCCTGTCGCGCCATTCTTCGCTTCGCCGAATACGTGGACGCTGGCGGAGCAGACTTGGTTGCCGTGGGGATCATGGCCGTTGGGGATGCTGATGCTCGTGAGGGGGTTTTCAGAACGGCGGAACGCTCTTACATTCCTTGAGGGTTGGGGTGGTTCTTCACAGGATTGGGTCCACCCGCACGAACGTTCGCTCTGTCCTCTCTTCTTTGGCGGCTCGTGGACTGGGTCGTGCTCGACGGAACTGTGCCGTAGTATTTTTTCCAGATCAGTTTTTTTCGTACGGGTTAAAATCCACGTTGTATCTATCCCACTGTCTGCCTTCAGCTACGATGGGAGCGTTCCAGTTGACAGGTGATGACGAGGACGTCAAAGAAATCGTGACCATCATCAGCATCACCAAGAACGTCATGGTCAGGAAGGCCAGATCAAATACAACCGACTCCGGACGCATGTTCCTCGTCATTGAACAGATGAACAATCAACGCAGGAGACCTCTCAAAAACATGTAAGAAAAAGAAACAAACAAAACTGACACAAAACACGTAAATCATTCAGGAATTCTGGTGATGGGAAAACTCCGTGACAATGTTCCTTGTGCTGTTGGAATTATCCATGGACGGCTGCTGAGCGCCGCTCCCTGAAGGTTGTACGTTGTTGTCTCTTCCTGAGGTATTCTGTCCCCCGTGTTTCCTGCCAACACAAGCGTCCACGTTAAGTACATGCCGGTGTAACACGCTGTAAACATCATACACCCCACTAAAATCACTTCCATGGGACTCATCTTACAGGGTTTATAGTAGGACTCCCCTATTCAAAGCCCGGCAGGATAACCGTTCATCGCAAGACCACTGTTGTCTGTCATATATTGAAGTCTCGCGCGCAAGTGCACGTGCATACTCGCGCGCGCGCGCGTGCGCGCGCGCGCGCGCGCACACACACACACACACACACACACACATACACACACACACACACACACAATCATACACACACATACACGCACACACACACGCACGCACGCACGCACACACACACACACACACACACATAATTATACACACACATACACGCACACACACGCACGCAAGCACACACACATAATTACACACGCACGCACGCACACACACACACACACACACACACACACACACACGCGCGCGCGCGCGCGCGCGCGCGCGTACGCACGCACACTAGGAAGGAATTCTGTTTTACGTCTCGTCACACATATAGGTGATTGCAGACGTCTAAATAACATAGTGTTTACAATTTTAGACTATTATCATAAAAGAAGAGAAGAGGACGATGTGGTTACATAGAACAAAAATAAAGGACAGATGAATTATAGGACAGTAACTATGAAAAATTAGAGAAAAATAACTAAAGTAATCTAACTTACGATTATGATTATATAAAATGTTCCTTAATGGACTTTCCAAAAGGTGTCTCGTTAATTTAACAAGAGAAACAACTGGCAACGAATCTAAAAAGTCAAACACATTAACATGCCCAGTGTCAGCACTTGGTATAACACCATTCAAAAAGGGTTTCGTTAGTTCACAATCAAAATCACATGTTGAACTGAAAGATCCCCACGACATACACACTTAACAGTCTGGCAATACTTGGTTCGTAGGGAATTACATAAAAGTCTAAAAGCCAGGCTTGAAACCGGTCGGCTAATCGACACAAAGTGTGTTCTAATTTCTCTAGTATTGAAGACAACCTAATTACCCCCCTCATTCTTTCCCCACCCCTCCTCCACAATTTCTCTTTTGGAAGAAACCTGAAAGCACAAAAGGAGCTGCGAGATCTTCCCTTATTGACAGCTGCGATTGATCAATACGATAACCCTTTCGAAGAAAAAAAAACACGCAGCTTGTCAAGATGTGCATTTAAAAATTCCTCTAACAACTTCCGACTTGTGACAGGAACTCAAAGAAGAATAACTTGTGTCGATTCGAACATGAATGGCAACACCGCTAACAATGGCAGCAGCCAGCAGCAGCAAGAACGGCAACCCGAAAAGGATGCTTTGAGGTTTGTCGTTCCTATTTTTCCTTCTTTACATTATACTCTAGTCTGAAGGCCAAATGACCACGAAGGACAATCGGGCTTTGAACACTGGAATACAATGGCGTGCCAACAACTTTCGCAACAATAATCAACAGAGATATTTGGCGGGCGGTTCAAACCCCCAAACGCTCCCTTCGTCCATTATCCCTCCCTATGGTCTCCATAAAAATCCTCAAGCAACAACCTGTGTGTGTGTGTGTGTGTGTGTGTGTGTGTGTGTGTGTGTGTGTGTGTGTGTGTGTGTGTGTGTGTGTGTGTGTGCGCGCGTGCGTGTGTGCGTGCGTGCGTGCGTGTGTGTGTGTGTGTGTGTTGTGATAAAAATGAAATCACTTATAAAGGTGTCCGCACAGACACCTGCTTAAGTTCCAGGTTATGCTGCTGACCTCGATAATCGTCAACATCACTCTTCGTTCAAACATTAAAATCAATGTGAAACGTCGCATGCAATGTGCACGTGCACAATAAAGCCGTATAAGGGAACAAAGACAGTAAAAGAAGAGCTGGGCGGAAAAGAAGAGAAACACATCAGGACAAAGGAGGCCCATCACCGGATGTGTGCCAGAGCAGATGGTGCCGCGGTTAGCATCCTGCGCTGAGAATAGAAAGCAGAGCTGCCAACCTTTTGCAGTCAAACTCTGGGACCCAGGAGACAAAAGGACTGGGGTGGGGGTGGGCTGAAGAGAGGCAGTTCGGCCTGTGCCTGGAAGTATTTCTAACTCTAGCTTGGTTTCAGTGGACAACGACGGGTTTTCAAGAAATGTGTTTCACATGAATAATAAAATTGCCAACCTCAGTAAATCATGTGGACTTTCTCCTTCAATACTTTGCTATCACATTAAAAAAAAGAAACTCCAAACTACACACTTTTTAATAAAAATTTTGGCGTTCCGTTTTTTGGGGTTTTTTTTTTTTTGTTTGTGTTTGTTTTTTTTTTTTTTACTGAATTCGGCAACTCGGAAATGATGTCAAATTAGGTATATTCCAGTCAAATTCGGGTGAGCTGGCAGATTTTGAATACCGTCTTCATCAGTATATGGGATGTGTGGCGTGCACACTCGTCTGTATCCGCAAGCTCGAGTGTGTGCATTACTACTACGACTACTACTACTACTACTACTACTATTACTACTATTACTGCTGCTGCTGCTACGACGACTACTACTACTATCATTTTCTTGATTTATTATAATAATTATTATTATTGTTATTATTATTTATCAATATTATTATTATTATTATCATCGTCATCATCATCATTATTATTATTATTACTATTACTGTTGTTATTATTATCATCATCATCATCATCATCATCATCATCATCAACAACAACATCATCATCATCATCATTATCATTTATATTTTTATCATCGTTATTATTTCTTTTCTTTTATTTTATTACAATTAATACCATCATTGCCATCATCATCATAATTATCATCATCATCATCATCATCACTACTAAGAGTACTCATACACCTGATCAACTGAATGCCCCAGGCGTTTTCGATCAGCAAGACCACACACTAAACAACCAACCAAACAAACAATGAAGCAAGGCATATAACGCAGTCTAAAGCTC
>JADBJO010008368.1:0-5000 GCA_016801955.1 Conus betulinus
ACCGACTTACCTTGAGTCAGACATGCGACGCAAAGCTGTAGTTAAAATCCGTCCACACCCATTCCTAATTTTTTTTTTTATTTGGACAAAACGCCAATTGTTTCAAGCAATTGCACATTTCTTGTATAGATCGCCTTTATAGTAACAACAAATCAAGAGGCAAAATCATCCTTTTAACAAAGCGGGTAAAAGAAACTGATAACTAATTACAGTTTCTGGGAAAGTCAACCTTGTAATACAAGTAACTGTTGTAAAAAGGGCATTAAATATTCACGGATTACTTTTTAGTGACATGTACGGGTTGGTTCGAAACTTTTTATTATTATTTATTGTTCTGCTTCGTGTGGTTCCGCTAACACTTTAAATGACAAGAAAATGCTAACCTTAAAATTGACCGTGCATGTGTACACACACTCGCGCGCGCGCGCAGCAGGCACGCACACACACACACACACACACAGAGTCACTTCATTAGACAGTGAAGGGTGTCTCCTTTCTTTTAACCAATTCTTTCATAACCTGCTCAAGATCCCCCCCCCCCCCCCCCCCCCCCCCCACCCCTTTTCAATCTGATAATTGGTTGAGATGCCATTGGCAGCCCTAAATAGCCAGCACCCCCAAGTCAGAAGACTGATGTTAGGGTACAATTGCTGAGAGTCGAAGAGTAGGTTCACCTTCCCAGAAAGCAATGTGTTCTTTTGAAAAGAGTCGTAGATTTGACCAGACTAGAAACATCCTTAGAAGCACAGCTGGACATTTCTTTCTGTACAGACAACTAAATGTATTTATATAACAGACAGATGCAAAAGGCCAGACATGTAAGACAAGGACTAAATGTAGGAAACTGGTCTGAATCTATCATCATTCTACTGTCTAAGAAAGATGCAGTGAATGATCATGGCAAATACAGAGGATTTCATTTTCGACACAAGCAGCAAATTGTGCAGTTCTGTTTCTAAAGACAGATTACAGAAATGGTCGAGGAAAATAACATCACAGGTGAAATATCAAGTTAACTTCAAAAAGAATCATTCTGCTGTCGATTACATGTTTACCCTTTCAGTTGTCATCCAAAGCATTTTGCATATGATTGTAAGTTATATGCAGCTTTTATTGATTTTGAGAAAGCTTTCGAGTCGATTTCTAGGAAAATTATCTGGCCAATACTTAAAAAAGAATGCTATCAATGGCAAATCATGCCACTGCATTAAAAGTATATACAATAGTGATAAAGCAAGGGTCAGATCTATGGAGCAACTTACTGACTATATTATGTGTACACAGGGTGTAAAACAAAGAGGTGCTTGTGGTCCTGTTCTTCTCTTTTCATCTATTAATAAAAATGCTTATCTATTTTTAACGAGCTGGTGACATTGTTTTACTGTCCTGAAACTTCAGCTGGCCTGTAAACCCAGATTAATAATCTTTTACCAGTTGTGGGTGAAAGCGAAATAGAGCGGCATTGTGCTTTTCAGAAAATGCGGTTATTTGGCAGAAAGAGAAATGTGGTTTTCAATGGGCAAATAATGGGTGTTGTGAACTGTTACAAATATCCTGGCACATATTTTTCTACACACTTAAGTTTTACAATTGCTCTCCAGGATCTAACAAACAGAGCAAAAAATGGCTTACTGTATATACTGCAAAGAGTATATCAAATAGCAATTCCTTAGCAGTATTTCTAAAACTGATGCACAGGTTCAACCTGTTGCTCAGTAAGGTGCTGAGATTTATGATTTAGATAAACCTGGTATCATATAAAAAAAAAGTCCATTGGTTTGCGCTTAAGAAATTTCTGGATGTTCATTTGAAGACAGCAAATTAACGTGTTTATGGGACGACAGCCCGTTCTTCTTCTATCTACATCAACATATCTGTGCTGTGTTTTAGAAACTTTCAGCTGAAAACATTACGAATGAATTTTGAATGATTACCACATAAAGCAAATAACAAGCTGTAAGAATTAGAATCACGTGGTAAAAAAACAACAACACAGTTTCAGGTATTTCGGAGTTCTTATTTCATAATGGATTGGGTTTGTCTCCTTAAATCAAGACGTTTGAAAAATGTAAATATCTTTATGAAGCAGTTACGCCAAAGACTGATAGATAATCAATGGCAAAACTGGCTCGAACACGTTGAGAGCAGTGAACAACATTCATTTTACAGAACTGGTAAAACATCTAATAGTTATGAGAAATTTCTTTTACATAGTATTAAGAACCATATCAAAAGTTATCTGAAAAAGATTCAGATAAGGAATCACAGGCATCAAAGTGCATCAACACTGATATGTAACGAGTAAAAACATTGCTATGCTGTGTTTTTTATGCAAAGAGACGAAAGAGACATATGAAGATGCATTGTACTTTTTTAACTTTGTTGTTCTGCAATTTTGGATTGATTGATGGCGTGAATATAATTCTCGGAAATTGTGTGACGGCCCTTGTTCATTTCAAGCTGGTTTGCTTATGGCAATTCAAAATGAAGGATTTTTTTTTAACATATGCATATATTCACACAAGGTAGTCAAAACGCTTACAATTATGTTCAGTTGAATGAATTCATCTGTTATGGTCACTGTGCATATTCAATATACTTATCTTTTAGCTACTTGTCAAACGATGACATACTGTCTTGGTGCATGAATGGTTATTCCTATACTGTTCCCCCATCAGAAGGGGGCCACGGGTTACACTGACTAATTTTTCTTTTCGTTAAAGCAGTCATGTGAGACAGTCTGCTACAGAATCCTTGTGTGTTCATCTCCTTGACAACAATCCCAATTTCATTTCCTGTGCAACATGTCAGTTGGCACGGTTCCTAAAAATGATTGATTTTAATGAAAACATTTGCTTCAGAAATTTGAAAAGTTATTGATAAGGCTCCGCCGAAAACGTAGACAAACAAATCACAGACAAAACATGACGCGTTTCGACCTCTTAGGTCTTCTTCAGGCAAGATACACAACACTCGGGACAACGAAAATGAACGAGCAATCACTTATCTTCATCTAATTCGGCGTAAGAGGACGTTCAATCCGGTTAAGGAAATAGGATCTACGGATCTCATTTTCTAGACGGCAGAGCGCCAGAGTACTCTTTACTGCTTTGCAAAATTGAGAAGATCAACTGAGAACATCTTTTCAAAAGGAACGAAAATCAATGCCACACTCACTCTTGTGATGGTATAGTTTAGCATCTTCAGTGTGTGTGTAAATGCAAGTGATTTGAGCACGGTTCCTTTGTAAGCTGCCCTGCTCGACATGCACAGATACGTAGAAGAAGGGACGGGCCAAAATCCTACTACACAGAAACCTACACTGGTAACTCCGCATGCTCTCTATTCATAACCACGACAACAACATCCGCACGGTGGGTATGGGAGAGTTCATCGCCATCCTGAACGGCGTGGAGTTCCGAACACGCCGCCACAACGACTTCAGGCTGAAGATGCCCTCAACGACTAGCGGGGAGTACAACGCTGTGGAGGACCTCCCTTTCCCTGAAGTGCCTCCTGAGGTCCTGAATAAAACTACTCCGAAAGACCAGGTGAGTGAGTGTGTGTGTGTGTGTGTGTGTGTGTGTGTGTGTGTGTGTGTGTGTGTGTGTGTGTGTGTGTGTGTGTGTGTGTGTGTGTGTGTGTGTGTGTGTGTGTGTGTGTGTGTGTGTGTGTGTGTGTGTGTGTGCTTAAGTGATACGTACACGTAGGAACCACCAAAAGCCCATTGATGTATGTTTCTTTTTAAGCCACTGTGATTCCAGTTTAATTTTATGGCTTTGAGATCTGAAGTTATGAAAACTGTAGAATTTCGAAGGAGCTGCAACTGAAATTCTTCGAATATTCATTTATTTTAAATAAAAAAAAATATACTATTACACACTTGAATTATAAAGAAACTACATTCTATTCCATCTTGTTTTGGTTGAATATAAAATTGTTTGTTTTTCATGTGTCAACAACATTTCAAAATAATGATCTGTTCATATGTATAGCGATCTATGCTTTCACGGGGATTTGGTTTTCTCATTGAACAGAATCTGTAAGGCAACAGTCTTTTGTTCATAGCGAAGCACATTGTAGGAATATTTAAAAATCATTACAAAATAAGAATAAACGGTGATGGTAGAAAGCTTTATAAAATCGAAATAAATGTCAGTGTCGGAGTAGACAGTGTATACATTCATTTCAGAGAGACATCACAGAAATAATCTGTCTGGAATATGGGCCTATTTTGTCAAAGCTATTTGATTAAGATGCAATCATCATATACTGCAAGTTGAGGCGAAAAGAGAATATGGGATTAAAAGACATGAACGGTTGAAAAAAAAAAAGACTGCTGTATGAATATCAATTGTTCATGAGTTTCATTTGAATATCAATTTATTCATGAGTTTCATTTGAATATCAATTATTCATGAGTGTCATTTGAATATCAATTATTCATGAGTTTCATTTGAATATCAATTATTCATGAGTGTCATTTGAATATCAATTATTATTCGTGAGTTTCATTTGAATACCAATTATTCGTGAGTTTCATTTTATGATTGAGTAGCCATGACATGTTACGGCAACTGTTACCATCCTGCCATTACAAGAAGATATCTGTTCATCCAATCTGTAAATTGATGTCGGGTGAACGAAGAAAGCGGGGGGGGAGAGAGAGAGAGAGAGAGAGAGAGAGAGAGAGAGAGAGAGAGAGAGAGAGAGAGAGAGAGAGATGGGCATTCTTGAGACTTGTAGAATATCTAAAGAAAAAAGTGGGGAGGGTGTGTGTGTGTGTGTGTGTGTGTGTGTGTGTGTGTGTGTGTGTGTGTGTGTGTGTGTGTGTGTGTGTTTCTCCCTCTTTGATCACTTCTGAACACACACACACACACACACACACACACACACACACACACACACACACACACACACACACACTTAGTAGGTTGTTGCTTTCCCTATTTGCTCACTTGCTATCCACCTTACCCCAGAAGAGGTTGAAATGTGTATGT
>JADBJO010008368.1:10000-25000 GCA_016801955.1 Conus betulinus
TTTGCCAGGGCCTGGGTCTCCGTGAATACTTTCCCCGCCCATTCAACAATGTTGTCATTCCATCGTGTTATTTCTGCCTTCCCCTCCGTCTCCCTCCTTCAACAGCTTCCTGAAGACTTGTTTCAGCAAGGCCATTGGATGCTGTCAAATTGCACAGTGTTGCTAGCGTCAACGTTTTCTTTTGTCGACGAATGTCAGTAAATCTTCGAATGGTCCTACGTTGCTTCCTGATGGTTTTAACACACATGTAGATCGGCATGTTGAATATCTTGTGGTAATGTCTCATGTCCATGGCTTGCATTCTTCTTTCCAGATCCGCTGTGAAGGTCCATGTCTTGCATGCCTACAGGAAGATGGAATATGCCAGTGCACGCCGGAGTCTGATCCTTTGTTTCATAGTGTTTTTTTCTTGTTTCTTCCATACAGGCTTTAGTAGTCTGGGCACTGCTGTGGTGGTCTTTGTTGCTCTTGAGATGATTTCTCGTGTGGATCCTTCACTAGTAAGGATGGGTCCAGGTTTGTACGTTGGTTTAACAGAGTCTAGCTTCTGAACGTGGACAGTAACATCAGTATGCCATCAATCTGGTATTCGCGGTGCCGATGTCCACGCCATATTGTTGATGGTTCATCCAGTCGTTCAACAGACTTGGCGAGTTCTTGTTCACTACCTGCCATCGACGTCATCTGCAAATCGAAGGATTGTGATGGTTCTTCCAACACTGCTGACAACATGATCTTCAAATGCATCAGTCATTATGCAGTCAAGGAAAATATTGGAAAGTGGATATATATAGAAGGTCCCTGACAAACTCCAGCCAAATCATGGAACCAATCTCCAGTAGCACCTCGTATGAGCAACGTATCAGTCGCTTCGGAGCATAGTTGCTGGATGGTGTTGATAAGCTTTGCCCAATATTTTTTTTCCTAATGGCCCATAGTGCCTTCTGCCGAAATATATCGAACGCCTTCTTGAAGTTTATGAAGACGTGGGAGAGACTCCTTCTGGTACTGGAGGTGTTTGTTTTTTCGCAAACGTGTGGAGGTTTAAGTTCTGTTCGATGTTACTTTTGCCTTTGTAGAATCCCATACTATCCCTTCAGCAATAATGGTAACCATTTGCGGTTGCAGTCTATTCAGAATTATTTTCAGCATTGCTTTGCTGGCATGGCTGATCAAGTTCATAGTGCAGTAGCTCTAGTAGTATTGGAGATATCCTTTTTTGGGAAGGGTGACGATTAGCGATTGAGTCTATGGCGTGGGCTACTCTCTAGTATGCCAAATTTTACTGCAGATGGTAGTTAAGATATTTTTTCACTGCATGTCGGACATATCAAGAGTTCTGCAGGCGTGCTCTCGATGCCTGCAATCTTCCCACATTTCAGATATTTCACTGCAGCTGTGACTTCTTCACAGAATAGTAGAAAGTCATCTTCACTCGAATTATCCTGTTTTAATAGCAGGTTTGTGTTTTCTGTGCTGCGTTTGTCGCGGAGTTCATGGCGGTAGTCTTCTTCCTGTGTGATAGTTGCCGTCTTTTCGCTAAAGGTTGTCGACTTGACTTCGCTTTTGTTTGGTCAGGTCCCTCACAATGTTCAAAGCCTTCTTTGTGTTGTGGTTATCCTTTTTCTTTTTCGATGCCCATAATGCTGTTGCTCGATCTATTTTTTCTCTCGCATTCTTCGTGTCTTCACTGATTCTCTTGCCATGGCACTGTATTTCTCCCTTAATCTCCATGAGTGGATTTCAGGTCCTCCTGGTGTGTCACACATCCTCATGACGTTGCTTTAGATTCATTCTTTTGATTTTCATCCGTTTATTCCTTAGACCTACCTCTCCTGCTGCTTCAGTTATCACTTGGCTGGAACGGTTTGCGAGGGCTTCAAGGTCTTCTTCTGAGAGAAGTAATGGAGCCAGTGTATCTCCTACGGCTGTCTGGAATTGTTCAGAGATGTCAGGATCTTTCATTTGGTCAAGACTGAATTTGACACGGCTGCTTTTGACTGTCCTCTTCTTCTTCAAACGTAAAGTTCATCATGACGAGGGAGAGGTCATTACCAATATCAGCTCTTGGAAATGTCCTTGTTTAAGCTGTATTGAAGCCAGACCTGTACCGGTTCTTTACGGGGACGTAGTCTACCTGGCTGTGATACTGACCCTTTGGGGATGTCCGTGATTGGGATGCTGATACTTACCAGGTGTGGTGCCAAGAACCAGGTGATGATCACTGGCAAAGTCTGGTAGGCGTAGTCTTCTGTCATTAGTGATCTCATTACATTAGGGTCCGGCGAAATTCTTTCAGTCTCTTGGGCATCTGCACCAGTCTTGGCATTCCAGTCACCTTGAACGATGAGAATGTCTTTCTTGTCCATCTTTCTGATGTTTTCTGTTGGCATGTAGCAAAAACGGCTTTTGTAGCACATCTGTCACCAGATTTGAGTTATGATTGTGACTGATATACACATTAGGTCATAACAACTATGACTTGTCCCTGTCGCATATACAAAAATCTTACAGCAGAAAAAAAAAGTAAGGTGTAATAGAGCGGAATATCTTTCAAACACCTTTTCTCATTTTTTTTTAACAAAACAAGATCCTATATCATAAACGACACTTTCCCCAAATATGAACCTGTTTAATGTACATATTCATTGGTGAGGATTTTTTTATACTTGATGTTGCATGTTTATTTCAGCCAGTAAAACATAACAGATGGCAATACTTTAGAGCGTCTTTATTTTATTTATTCATTCATTTCAAAAGAGAATATCTATGAATTACCACAGTTATTATGAACGAGAAAAGCCTGTAAATCGACGCGTTTGTTTTGTTTGTTTTTGTTGTTTTGTTTCTGTTTTGTTTTAGTTTTTTGTCTTAATAAATGGATTAATTGAATATTCTTTATCAGAAGACAGCTATTCTATACTGCGCAGTACGCCATAGCCCGGTGTAGAGAGCTGTTCTATACTGCGCAGTGTGCCATAGCCCGGTGTAGAGAGCTGTTCTATACTGCGCAGTGTGCCATAGAGAGAGCTGTTCTATACTGTGCAGTGTGCCATAGCCCGGTGTAGAGAGCTGTTCTTTACTGCGCAGTGTGCCATAGCCCCGGTGTAGTAGAGAGCTGTTCTATACTGTGCAGTGCGCCATAGCCCGGTGTAGAGAGCTGTTCTATACTGCGCAGTGCGCCATAGCCTGGTGTAGAGAGCTGTTCTGCACTGCGCAGTGCGCCATAGCCCGGTGTAGAGAGCTGTAAAGGGGTGCTATGTAAGGAATACAGCTGTTTTTTAATACTGTGCGGTGCGCCATAGCCCCGGTGTAGAGAGCTGTAAAGGGGTGCAATGCAAGGAATACAGCTGTTCTACACATGTTGCACAGCTGGTGATATGCTAGTGGGAAAGCTGCATCGCCAGTGTCGTTTGGCACAGTGTAGGTTTGTGTGCACAGCCGAAAGGTGGACACTTCAAGAAGTAGGTTTGTATACACACGGTTCAGACAGCCAAGTGTGTCCGTCACCGCTCTACCAAAGGAGCCTCAGACAGATGACTGCAGGAAGTAGTAGAAGTAAACTTAGAGAAATAAAATGAACAACAACAAAAAAAAAAAAATCAAAACTTTGTTTTCTATTTTTGCTTCACTTGGACGAAGTGGAGATAGTACCAGGATACAGGGCTGTCAGTAAAAACTTACCTTCTCAAGATTATGCCAGGTGTCCTCGGTACATACGTCAATGACAGAGAAACACACCACATCACCCAAAGAGGTCCTGAATGCGGACGTTCCGTAGAAGCTTTTCTCTACACTCAAGGACATTTCGCTCATGATCATGACTGTCCACAGTATAACATTCGGTCGTTCTGTGACAAACAATAATTGTGAAGTGTGAGATCTGGACATGTCTGTGTCTTTCGTGATGCGAAGCAGGCTGGGGGTGTTACAGTTCTTCCATCCTTCACGATATTCGTCCAGGATCTCGTCCAGGGCTTATTCGGTCTATGTCTAAGACGTCAACTTTCCGTTGACCTTAGATGGCCTTGGGCATGGAGTCATGATGAGGTGTATGTACCTAACAGGCAAACTTCAGACATCTGATTACAGCGGTGAGAAGCATTCGTTAGCCAGTAACGCCCTACCCGACATAGTCGTTTGTCTGATGTCCCTTGTTTGAGTTGCAAAGAGATCTTCTGAAACAGTCATTCTCTCGTCCGTATAATATAGATGTTTCTCTGACGTTCCTTCTCATGCAAAGATGTATTCTGAAGCAGTCATTCTCAGATCTGTTTACCAATACAATTTTGCCATATTTTGTTTTCCGAAAACACAACCAGTACAACGAACTAAGAAAACGTTGGTATGTTGGTTACAAAAAAAAAAAAAAAATCTTGAGGCAAAGTTATTGAGCGTTACTTGTACTTTCGGAGTTCAGCCCTGGTCGTGTTTTGGTATTGTTCGATTAGAGGGTGATAAATCTCGTTAACTTTTAACTTTTGCAGGCGAAATGGCATCTGTCTGCGTATGTTTCTTCAACAACATGCCAATACATAGGAACAATTGCGGCAAGTTAAGTCCCGAAAATTGGAGAGAGAGAGAGAGAGAGAGAGAGAGAGAGAGAGAGAGAGAGAGAGAGAGAGAGAGAGAGAGAGAGAAGCAAACAAACAAACAAACAACGAACAAACAATAAAAAACAACGATGTAGTATAAATTTGAGCTAAAGTGTGCTGACGAATCTGGTTTGCCAGTGAATTTTGTTGGAAGAACACATTTTACTGCAGTGGCCACAAGATCAGGTGTCTGCGCCGTCTGCGCTTGCTTCACGATAGCGGATGAAGACGAGCTGCCCCCTCCCTTTCAGCTTTACATTATAAAAACTGGAAGATCTGTACACACTCTTTGTAGAAAATACGCTCATTTTTGTTGAAAAGATCACATATAGCAATTTCACGGTATATAGGTCTGCATTCTTCTTCGTTTTTTCACGTTGTTCTTTGTCTGATGTTGCTTGTCATGCCAAGAGGTCTTTTGAAGCAGTCATATTCTTCCTATCTATCATAGTTCTTTCTCTGATGTTGCTCATATTGAAAAGGCGAATTTCACCATCGACCTGTCCTGTTTTTGTTCGTTTGGTTGGTTAGCTTTGTTTGGAAAGTTATACGGCTGGTTTCCAGATAATTAAAATACGAGAATAAAGATAAGAGAATCTTGACAGCAGCAGCAACAGCAACGACGAAGACTACAATGATAATGCTGATTCTGCTGCTGCTGCTGCTGCTGCTGCTGTTGCTGCTGCTGTTGCTGCTGCTGCTGCTAATGATGATGATGATGACTGTGATGATGATGATACGGATGTGGTTGATGTTAATGTTGATGATGATATGAATGGTGACAATGACAATAATAGTTGTTAACTATAAGGTCGTCTGACCTGCAGATGGTCGTTGCTGGACAAGCTGATGTACCAGATCCCAGGCAAAGACAACTATGAAGCCAACATAACTGACTCCTCGTTTAACCGACAGAAGGTCCACGTGCTCACGGAAGAAACTCTCAAGAGCGGCTTCTACCACCGTGTCTACCGGGTGTTGGAAAAAGACGCCATGGGAGAAGTGGACAACTTTAAAGGCTACGCTGACAGGTACCTGTTTGTGGCACTAACCACTCAGCCCCGTATTGCCGCTTTGTCTGTGCCATTCTGCAAAAACAGCTGGGCTCGCAAAAATAACAACTGTGACATCATAACACAAAGAGTCTCGTATGCTATACCTTTGGAGATCCTCTACCTGACTCCCTTGCAGGCGTGGAATCCCTCACGGGTGCTGTACAGGGGAGAGTACGGCACTGCGGAAGGGGACGTAATAAGTGCAAATGGTAAAGACGGGTCCACCCCTGAGACAGCCTTCGATGGAATCAACAGCAAGCGTTACTACCAGACACCCTTCGAGTTCTTCAGCGGGAGTGAGATCGATTCAGACTCCGCAGACACCACCAAGAGCAAAGTGTGGGTGCTCGATTTCGGTAAGTTGGAGATCTTGTCAATGAATGTTGGAATAGCAGCTGTCTTTATGGTTCACCCTTGTATTTCATGCTCGTGAGTCTGACGTCTTTACTTCCTTGCTTGCTAATGTGTCTGTGTTTCTGGTACCTCGTAGTCAAGCCAATGAGCTGCACCACCGTGAATCTCTGCACGGTTTGCTGAGGATGCTATGTTGCTTGTACGTCGTGTTGCCTGATACTTTTGTCCTTTCTGTCCAGCCCTTTGGCTGGCTGTTTTTACCACCTACCCATGCCTGTGTGTTACAGGCTGGAACTGCTCAAGCCATGAAGTCTTCAGGCACGAGAGTCACCCTACCTAACATCCCCGACGTGGGCGTGGTGCGCACTCGTTGGCCCATCATGCCGGTCGCCACCGAGGGACAAGCTACCTGGAAGGAGCTGGAAGCTCTCCGAGACGTCGTCATGGACATGAAGCAGCACATCCGCGACTTCCCCACGCCCCCTCCCTTCCCGGATGAAATCCTTGAGAAACTCGATCCATCTGAGGTGAAGGTGACTTTGCGTCTGGAGTCTGCTGACAATGCAACGACGTATGAGAATCACACGCATGTTGTGTACCTGAGCGGGAACCAGAAAAAATGAGATTAAGAGGGATCGTAAGTACTTAAACTTGCGAACGTCCAAAACCAATGGACACTATCACAAGGTGATGGTCTATTTCCAACAACAGAAGTACCGAATCCAGTTTTGTGATCAGCAGCCCAGCTGTTATGACAGGCATCCTAATGAACTCACTGAGGTATAGACCCCACAGAGGCTCTGTCTCTGACCAGCTGCTATGATAGGCAACGTAACTCACTGAGGTATAGACCACACAGAGGCTCTGTCTCTGACCAGCTGCTATGATTAGCATCGTAACTCACTGTAGTATAGACCCCACGGAGGCTCTGTCTCTGACCATCTGCTATGACTGGCATCATAACTCACTGTGGTATAGACCCCACGGAGGCTCTGTCTCTAGCCAGCTGCTATGATAGGCATCGTAAGGACCTCACTGTGGTATAGTCCACCTGAAGGCTCTGTCTCCCCCGCCTCCTACATAGTCATCGGTTTAACCTATTTGTTTGATTGGCATTGATTACAAGTTTTGAACAGGCGCCTCTTTCTGTATGATTTAAACAACTTTATTTCCGTGTCTGATTCTAATACCTTCTTCATGCCCTCTTCCCTGAGTCTCTCTGTGTAGCTGCAACATACCTCTTTCTCTCTCTCTCGCTCTGTACACACACACACACACACACACACGCGCGCGCGCGCGCGCGCGCGCGCGCGCACACACACACACACACACACAAAAGGAAGCTCTGCAAGTGTGCACCGACTGTCTGAACAAATCTTCATATTCATTGCTAGTTTGCGATTTATTACAACGGAATCAGCTCTATTTCTCTGATAAACAGAATTTTAATGGCCGAAAGGCATCGACGCATAGTGAACAATGCCAACTTATCATGTATCACCTTAACAAAATGCCATAATTGAATCATGTCATTTGTATCAGACCAGAGCTTCACGTTGTTCCTTTTCGTGCAGTCTGTTAATGATAAGATGACACACAGAAATATAAACAGTGAAGTAAAAAACAAAAGACTTCCTAGTGTATCTGCGTGTTTTTTTTTTGTGTGTGATGGAAACGTACTGTGTGGAGTTTAGTTGCTCGTGTGCGGCGAGTTGTGTGCGGAGGTCTGATCGCATGTACGGTCGATTCCACACATGCGCACGCACGTACATAAGTGTGTGTGTGTGTGTGTGTGTGTGTGTGTGTGTGTGTGTGTGTGTGTGTGTGTAAGCGCGCTGGGGTGCAAGCGTGTGCGCATGCTCAAACAGAAATACTGCTTCAGAAATCACCCCTTTCTCTCTTTCGCTTTCTGAAGCTGTCCAAAGTCACTCCGAAACCATCATGAAGTAGTGATATCCAGTATTTCTTTTTCTCAATACAAAGTGTGTGCACAGCTGTGTGGCCAGGACGAATTCACTTTGATTGATCACAAACTCCCAAGTCTGCGACCCACTTTTGACGGCCAGGAACGGTCAGGAGAAACAGGCCACGGGACGCCCACACTCAGTTCCCCAGAACAGGCCACGGAACACCCACACTCAATTCCCCAGAACAGGCCAGGGGACACCCACACTCAGTTCCCCAGAACAGGCCACAGGACACCCACACTCAGTTCCCCAGAACAGGCCAAGGGACTCCCACATTCAGTTCCCCAGAACAGACCATAGGACACCCACACTCAGTTCCCCAGAACAGGCCACAGCACACCCACACTCAGTTCCCCGGAACAGGCCAGGGGGACACCACACTCAGTTCCCCAGCGGTACAGGCCACAGGACACCCACACTCAGTTCCCCAGCGGTACAGGCCACAGGACACCCACATTCAGTTCCCCAGCGGTACAGGCCACAGGACACCCGCACTCAGTTCCCCAGCGGTACAGGCCACAGGACAACCACACTCAGTTCCCCGGAACAGGCTTCAGGACACCCACACTCGGTTCCCCAGAACAGGCCAAAGGACGCCCACACCTAGCTCCCCAGCGGTACAGGCCAGGAGACACCCACAGTCAGTTCCCCAGAACAGGCCAGGGGACACCCACACTAAGTTCCCCAGAACAGGCCAGGGGACACCCACACTAAGTTCCCCAGAACAGGCCAGGGGGACACCCACAGTCAGTTCCCCAGAACAGGCCACAGGACACCCACAGTCAGTTCCCCAGAACAGGCCAGGGGACACCCACACTCAGTTCCCCAGAACAGGCCAGGGACACCCACAGTCAGTTCCCAGAACAAGCCAGGGGACACCCACACTCAGTTCCCCAGAACAGACCAGGGGACACCCACACTCAGTTCCCCAGAACAGGCCACAGGACACCCACACTCAATTCCACAGAACAGCAGGCCACATGACAGCCACACTCAGTTTCCCAGAACAGGCCCAAGGGGACACCCACACTCAGTTCCCCAGAACAGGCCAGGGGACACCCACAATCAGTCCCCAGAACAGGTCAGGAAGCACCCACACTCAGTTCCCCAGCAGTTCAGGAAACGCACCACGCCTACAGCTGAGAAAGCGACAGGCGCCATCTCCATCCGAAACCAGACACAACTCTACTGCCAACAGCAACAATTGCCACGAAAACTGCAGACCTTGTCCTTAAGGGCCTCCGGCCAATATGACGTTAATCTGAACCCTTGACTTTGACTCACTGAACCACGGTCAGTGTAAGGACGATCCTACCCCCTATCCCTACACACACACACACACACACACACACACCCTACCTTCGACCTTGTAGTTGTTCTCTCGCGGCCCAAAGAATAACAAAGAGAGCAGCGGGATCAATCAGTTTAAGCCAAGACAGACAAGCACACGTCTCACACATGCCAACAAACACGCCAACCTATACACAATGATTCCCACAATCACTCCATTTTGTTAAACTATAAACATCGTTTTTAACAGACAAAGATGGCGCCGGGTCGGGTGTTGGGGAGCGACAGCCATTCCGAGATTCGTACCTTGCACATCGAACACAAGCAGTGTCGTCTGCCACGGTCTGTGTTCTGGTGAGAATAGATTTTTGGTGACTGGTCGAACGCACCGGATATACAAATACAATAATAGGAACAGTTTCTTATTTTCTTTCGTAAAGAAAGATACAACGGGATTTGTTTTGTATGAAAGAAACGTTAAACGCCTCGATTTTGGTAGCACAGAGAGCCGCCATCTTTCTTTCGAAGAATGTTAAGGTCGAGAAAGGCCTCATGGGACTCGGTCAATCTACTCTGTCTTTACTACGGAGTGACCTTGGGGAAACATGCATCTTAAAAAGAATATAACAAAGACGTGGAAATCGGACAATGCACGCAATGGCCCTCATATTCAGTTTACGTTTTCAGAATCAGAACTTTGTCATTGACCTTAATTCAAAACTTTCAAGATAAAGGAGCATGGACCCCAGGTCACGCGCCCATGTGTCATACTATCCATGCTTGACACTTCCCCTGCTCAATATTCCCGTTGTTTGTGGCCACTCGATACTCCCCCTGCTCAATATTCCCGTTGTTTGTGGCCACTCGGTACTCCCCCTGCTCAATATTCCCGTTGTTTGTGGCCACTCGGTACTCCCCTGCTCAATATTCCCGTTGTTTGTGGGGCCACTTGATACTCTCCCTGCTCAATATTCCCGTTGTTGTGGGCTACTCGATACTCCCCCTGCTCAATATTCCCGTTGTTTGTGGCCACTCGATACTCCCCCTGCTCAATATTCCCGTTGTTTGTGGGGCCACTTGATACTCCCCCTGCTCAATATTCCCGTTGTTTGTGGCCACTCGATACTCCCCCTGCTCAATATTCCCGTTGTTTGTGGCCACTCGATACTCCCCCTGCTCAATATTCCCGTTGTGTGGCCACTCGATACTCCCCCTGCTCATATTTCCCGTTGTTTGTGGGGCCACTTGATACTCTCCCTGCTCAATATTTCCCCGTTTTGTGGCCACTAGATACTCCCCCTGTTCAATATTCCCGTTGTTTGTGGCCACTCGATACTCCCCCTGCTCAATATTCCCGTTGTTTGCGGCCATTTGATTCTCCCCGTTCTTGATTCTCACCCCATTCAGTAAGGGGTACGACAGGAAATATTTCCCATAACCACAGTCGAAGGTCACACGAACATTCGTGCGAAGTGCGCGCGCATTTACACATACACACGCGCGCGCGCTCGCACGCACGCACACAGAGAGAGAGAAAAAAAGAGAGAGAGAGAGAGAGAGAGAGAGGGGGGGTTAAAGGGAGGAGGAGATGCCGTCCATCTTTGTAAGGTTCTATAGTGGAAAGTGGGCCCAACATCAGGCTAAGCTGCCATGCAGATAGGTATTAGACTCAGTTCGCATAATCTTCGCTATCCAACCAAGCTCAGTCTTGAAGAGAATGAGGGACGAACGGCGGTAGCACGCTCTCCGCGACCTGATCCAGTGCTCCTTTGGCTGACTGTCCTCCTGTGAACTGAAAATCCCACACACTTTCAGCAACATTTTGTCGTTCACGTCTTTTTGTCCTATAGGCCGACTGTGGCAAAAAAAAAATTGCTGTGGTTTCCATAATATTGCTGTGGTTTCCATAATATTGCTGTGGTTTCCATGTCAATGAGATCGTACCGCGTTTTGTTGATGTACACCGCGCCGACTAGCTAAATAGGCTAGACAGCTTACTAGCAATAAACTTCGTTCTTGGAAAAGAGAGAGAGAGAGAGAGAGAGAGAGAGAGAGAGAGAGAGAGAGTGAGAGAGACAGAGAGAGACAGACAGACAGACAGACAGACAGACAGACAGACAGACAGACAGACAGACAGAGAGATAGAGAGAGAGAGAGAGAGAGAGAGAGGAGGAACAGGAGGAGAGACAGACCGACAAAGAGAGAAACCGAGACAGACAAACAGACAGACATGGAGACAGACAGGCAGACAGCAACTCTTTGGTATCGAAAGAAAATCTTTTTATTAAGGAAAAAGCTCCCTGAGACTTCTTTACATCTTGTCCTAAACGATTAAATATTCATTTAGAAGATTTTTTTTTTGTAATAATGTCAGATAAAAGACTAGCTGATCAAAACACACAATAAAAAACCCCACAGTCGTTAAACAGTCGTTGGGTGAATGGGGGAGGGGAGGGGAGAACGACAGAACAGGCGGTGGAAAGAACGAGAGACGGTTGGGAAAAGAGGGATGGGGAAGAGAGGGAGGAGGTGAGTGGGGTTTAGAAGCGGGATGATGGGGGGGGGTGAGGGAGGGCCATGTTAAGAAAGGGGGGAGAAGCAGAGAAAAAAAAATGACGCAAAGAATAGAAGCCCTCAATTAATGGAGAGAAATGAAAATCGCATAATGATTCATGCATTATTAGGTCGAATAAGAATTCCAAGCATGCGCACGGGCGCCCACGCAAAACACACGCGCGGACACACACACACACACACACACACACACACACACACACACACACACACACACGCATACACACTTCAGATGAGAAGAAAATGATAGGGCAGAGAGAGAGAGAGGAAATACAAAATCAGTTGAATGTGTTAAATATGAAAATTGTAGGATCAAGAATATAACACAAAAACAGTCATGCACGGACATGAAGTAGTTGGCTCACAGCAATATAGAAGGGAAGAAATGAAATGAAGAGAGAGAGAGAGAGAGAGAGAGAGAGAGAGAGAGAGAGAGAGAGAGAGAGAGAGAGAGAGAGAGAGAGAGAGAGAGATTTAGATCATTTGTGAATAGGAAGCAAACATTTTAAAGTACGCCCCATAAAAACGATTGTGATTTAACAAACTAATATAAAATACTCTCAACAATGAAAACGTCATTCACAGTTCAATAAAGTCGCTGTTCTAAAATCTCTGGAACTCTGTGATCATAGTGTTCTTTGGAATTTTTTTCCAGACCAATACCACCGCCTATAAAAACTTACTCCAGTGTTCTAACATTTTCTTGAATTGAAAGCAAGGTAAAATCAACACAGAAAACTATTCAGAACGGCAAAAAAAGCAGAAAATATGTCACTCAAATATTTCAGGTATCGGAAAGTATCACTTACATAGTTCTCCTCAAACTTCCATGGATACAAATATTTGAAAATAATAGCCGTAAATAGAAACATATTCCATAAAAGACGCATCCGTTTCTGGAATATGTAAAACATCAATGAACGGACAGCCATAAATGAAAACATATTCCGTAAAAGACGCATCCGTTTCTGGAATATGTAAAACATCAATGAACGGTACATATTTCAAAAGCTCGAATTAACTTTAAGGCCTTTTTTTTTAGACTTGTACATTTTGATCTGTCAGTGCACTGCACCTAAAATCTCCAGCTGACTAATCCTTTGACCGTTCATTATAAAAAAAAAAAAAAAAAGTAAAAACAGATGAGAAAACAAAAACTCCAAAGTAATGAACAAGGGAAAATGTCACTCCCAACATTTTGTACACCGAAGCACACATTTCATGACGTATGAATTCACAGATGGTGCAGAGGGATGGGCTGATACTACTTTTGTCACTGGGTGGATTGCTTTCATGAAACAGCATTTCAAACAGACTGAAACAGCCTTCAAAGATAAGATGACACCTCTCCCAGCACGATGGAAAAGTATAAACAACGTACAAAAAGGAGCTAAAACATATCACACGCTCATGGTGCTAGATAATAGGTACTTTTTCGTTCCAAATCGAGAGACACACTTTTCAACGCGGAAGCACCATGAAGACATTAAAGTGAAATAGTAACACGTAATTTTACAATCGTTCATAGAACGACCGCTATTAGGTTTGTTGAATGCAATAGGTACAACCACACAACATTCCCCACACTGTACGTAATGCCAAAGAGGTTTAGCACACCTTCCCCCTGGGAATCTATATTTACCCGACGTGCACACACACGCACACATTCTCTCTCTCTCTCTCTCTCTCTCTCTCTCTCTCTCTCTCTCTCTCTCTCTCTCTCTGTCTCTGTCTATATCTCACTCGCACACACACGCGCGCGTACACACACACACACACACACACACACACACACACACACACACACACACAGCTCATTTGTTGGATGTACATGGACATCTTGCAATGTCTGTTCTCTACTGTACTAGCTTTTATCCTTTACACAATACTTGTTAAACTTTGATGAATTATTATTATTGTTGTTGCTGCTCTTATCATTAAGCTTTCATTGATGTGTATTGGGATGCCATACAATAGCTGTTGTTTCTTTAGCGTTCTGGGACTTTGGCTCGCTATTTGCTTTTCATGCGTAAGTGGAATGTGGTTGAAGTTGTTGATGTTGTTTTTTGCGTTGTTTTTGTTGATGATGTTGTGTTGCTGCTGCTGTTCTGTTTTGTTGTTGTTGTTGTTGTTGTTGTTGTTGTTGTTCGTGTGTTTATGTGTATATGTGTGGCTTAGGATTAGAACTACTATAAAATGACTGAAGACATGAAATCCGAATGAACTGTTTTGAGTTAATGAAGAGATAAAATGATCAAGAAAAGTAAGACGTGAGGAATAATGCTTGTATCATGGGCTGAGAAAGAACACTTTCCTTGAACTCTGGAGATTTGTTGACTTCAGTCTTCAGAGTCTGGGGAATTGTTGACTTCAGTCTTCAGAGTCTGAAGAGTTGCTGACTTCAGTCTTCATGAAAAAGAGACGCGTCCTCTCCTACACTTTAGATTGAGCGAAAATGCCATACAGAGTACAGTATTGAGTTTAATTTATGAAAAAAAAAGTATTCGAATGTGCAGGAAGAGACATCTTCTCTTATTAGCTCTGTTTGAATGTACACGACTGTTTTTCATTGATTTCTTGGGTTGTTGGTCATGGTGTCAAGAATTCTGATCATTTAGTTCTAACAGTCAAGGACATAGAAAAAAATCTTTTGTCTTAAAGCTTTTCAGCTAAAGAGACTGTAGGTGGGGAGTAAGCTACTATAATTACATTTCTTTGAGACTTGCCATCCCTGTGACACTGTGCACAGTGGTCAACACCTGTCTTTCCTTCACCACACGTCAACCTGTGTGTACTCTGCGCCACATCTCGGCAACTCCGCCGGCGATGGTCTCCACTGGATAGTGTGCATGGAGAAATCCCCTGTGATCAGATCCTGAAAGTTCACATCGTTCGGATTTCCAATCAATCTGCGACACGTGAAATGTCTTAAGGTTCTATGAAATGACCGACATTTTTCTTATGACATCATTCAGATCTTTCACCGTCACCATCTCCACTTTGAGGCGGTCCAGGGGGTGTACTCCTCTTCAGCACAGAAAGTAAAGCATTACCAACTGTTCGTAAAGGGTTGCTGACGTCTACGTACAAAAGACGCCAGTGTGGTCATTTGGGAAAAAGCCGGTTTCAACAACTGGGGAAAACTTGGATTCGGATGGTCCTAGG
>JADBJO010008368.1:32500-42500 GCA_016801955.1 Conus betulinus
CCCTGGAATAAGAATCGGAAGGACGGAAGGGGTAGTGGGAGTGCCCCAAGACCCTTAATCGGAACATTGCCTCTGGACCCCACAATGATAGAAGAAGCAACCACCTGGACTCAGCCTCAGATGGGACAACCCCACCCCACCCCTCCATTAGTATTTCAACCACTTCTGAATAAACGTAACTGCTTTGAACCAAATGGGTATGAGTACTGGGAGACCCACACCATCCAGACAGTGTAGTGATGAGCAACATCTGATGAAGGTTATGTGTGTATGCATGCACACATATGTGAATGCATGCATACTTGTGCAGGTGTGTGTGTGTGTGTGTGTGTGTGTGTGTGTGTGTGTGTGTGTATGCGAGCCCACACAGGCCAGACGCTGAGCAGATGCACAAAAGTAGTTTCTACTTCGTGTTGTTGATAAAGGTTTGTCTTTCCTGTTTTCCCTGACGTCATCCTCTCTTCCTCTTACACTAGCTGAGTTTCTATCACAGGAATGCCCTGTGCGTGCCTGCACTCTATGTCAACACAGCGTTGGCCTCCAAGGCTGGTGCAGGTTTGGTCCTAGCTGGGTTTGTTTGGCAGTTGAGGACAGTACTTCTCTGGATCCCACCCGCACCTTCAGGTCTCTGCTTTTTTTTAATTTTTTTTTTTTTTTGTCTGCTGTTGGCCGGCTCAGGGAAAAGGTCCAGTGCGGAAAGACCGCAAGGAAAGTCCTGTTTGCAGCAGGAAAGACTGTAACCCGGGATTCTCTTCAGAGGGCACGCAAGCCCTCATGGCGAAAGCTTGGCTGGGTCTGGAGTTGTACTGTCTTCACATGTCGATGGAACAGCAGCGAGTGAAGCTGCGGAATGTATGTAATGTAAAAGGATATTTATAGAGCGCTTTGAGAGCCCAAAGCGCATATTACAGAAAAAAAACATGATAAAATTATAATTCTAATTCAAAGCGCGCGCGTGCGCGCGCACACACACACACACACACACACACACACACACACACATGCACACACGCACACACACACACGCATGCGCGCGTGCGCGTGCGCACACACACACACACCACACACACACACACACACACACACACACACAGCCAAAAAAAAAAAAATCATCACCAGACAGACAGACGAGCGCGTTCAACATCAGTAAACACGCGCACAGTGGTAAGTGGATATCATTAATCAGTCCAAGGGAAAAGATGCGTCTTTAGGAGGTTTTAAAAGTCTCTAAAGAGTCCATGTTACGCAGAGAAGAAGGGAGACTATTCCATAGAGCAGGTGCCTGGTAAGAGAAAGATCGTTGGCCTGAAGTTTTCAGGAGAGCGGAGGGAAGCCGAAGCAGACGAGAATCGGTGGATGAGCGTAAGTTGCGAGACGGAACATAGAGATGGAGGAGGAGGTCAGAGAGGTAGGAGGGAGCCAGATTATTCAGTGATTTGAAAACCAGGGAGGAGAACTTTTAAAGTCAATATGAGAGAGACTGAACTGGAAGCCAGTGTAAGGATGACAGAATTGGTGATATGTGATCAGATCTAGAGGAGCGGGAGATCAGACAGACGGGCGGCATTGTTCTGAACTTTTTGAAGTTTAGAGATGAGTGTAAGGGACAACCGGCAAGGAGGGAGTTACAATAGTCAAGTCGAGACAGGACAAAAGCACAGATTAGAGTCTTCAGAGCATTTTGAGTGAGGAAGCGGCGAACTGAACTAATTCTACGAAGTTCAAGGTAGCAGGACTTGCACACATTAGAGATATGTTTGTTTGAAAAGAGAGTTTGGTCGAGTGTAAACCGCGGTTACGAACAGACACCGATAGCTTTTTATCTCGTTTCCATCAACATTAATGGGAACTACTAGGGAGAGAATGAGTTCTAATAGTGTGTTTTGAAGCAATGAGGATTATTTCAGTTTTGTCTGCGTTAAGTGTGCAGTTTGTTATTGTGCATCCATGATTTAAAATCGGTAATGCATGCTTGAGAAGAGGAGATTGTTTCATGAAGCTGACTGAGATGGGCAGAGATATACAGCTGGTTGTCATCTGAAAAGCTATGGTGAAGGAGAGAGTGTTGGCTGATAATGGCTGAGAGAGGGTGGGGTGTATAGCACAAACAAAAAACCGGTCCCAGGACAGATCCCTGAGGGACACCAAACTGAAGTGCTGCTTGTGGGGACTTAACACCTTTCACTGAAACAGTTTGCGTGCGATCAGAGAGATATGAAGAGAACCAGGAAAGGACAGAACCAGAAAGACCAAAAGAAGTGTTGAGTCTTGAGATAAGAATGGAGTGATCTATTGTATCAAATGCAGCAGACAAATATAGGAGAGAGAGAGAAGAGAAACTTTGTTTCCATCAACAGCTGTGAGGAGATCGTTTGCTATCTTGAAGCGCTGTCTCGGTGCTATGGCCACCCGGTAGGCCGACTGGTTTGAGTACAAGAGATTGTTTACAGAGAGATGTTCAGACAGTTGGGCAAGAACAACTTTTTCAATCAGTTTGGAAAGAAATGGGAGATTAGAGACAGGTCTGTAGTTCTTGAGATTTTCAGGATCTAAGTTTTGCTTCTTCAGGAGAGGTCTGACAACTGCAGCTTTGAACAGAGTGGGAAAACAACCTGATTGCAAGGAGTCATTGATAATAGATGTAAAGTATGGGAGAAGATCGTCAAGACAGCAGGTAAGAAGGGATGAGGGGAGAGGGTCAAGTTCACATGTTCTGACTGTGACTTGCTGATTTTGCGGACTCTTCTACTGACACAGAGTGGAATTCAGACCACTGAGTGCCAGAGGAGGAAGGATCAGGAACAGAAGGGGGAGGAGCAGCATGAGAGTCCAGATTATGGCGAATAGTGGCTATTTTACTATAGAAGAATCATCAGAGAAACGCTGGGGGAGTTCTGTCGCTGGGATTGAGGAAGGCAGTGGTGTGGACTTTAATTTGCCAAGTGGAGTATTGGTTACAGTAAACAGTTGTCAGGATGTACTACAGGCTAGGATTTTGGCACTGTAAAAACAGCATTTGGCACTGTCCAGAATGTTGGTAACTAGCTTATTGGCAGTATGAAAAATTTGTTTATGAACATGTAGTCCAGATTTGAGCCAGCAACGCTCTGCCTGGCGCCGTTCTCGCTTAGTCTGCAGCAGCTGAGGTCCGACGGAGGTGAACAGGGGGGTGAGGGACGCCGGCTGGAGATCTGGCGGCGGGTGGCAGGGGCGTGCTGATCTAGTAGACTGGACAGGAGCTGGTGGAGCTGGTCAGCTGACAGGTGTGAAGAGGCCTCCAGTCTGGCCCGAAGATCAGACTGGAAGGTGACGGTGTTGACAGCAGCGATCTTTCTGGCCTCCACGTACACAGGAAGGCGTGAAGGACTTGAGAGGCGGAGCTGGGCAACAACACAGTAGTGGTCGGAGAAGTCTAGAGTGAAATCTGAGGCTGTGGAATGCAGCACGTTGTCGTCACGTCGGCTGATGACAAGGTCAAGGGTGTGACCTTTCTGGTGAGTCGGGAAGGTGACAGCCTGGTGCAGACCGAAATCGTCCAGCAGACCGGCGAATCGAAGCGCGAGGGAGTCAGTGGGGACGTTGACGTGAACATTGAAGTCACCAACGATGACAGGACAGCCACTGATTGTATTGCAGCGTTCCAGGAAGGACGGGAACTCTTCAATGAAAAGAGCATCAGAGAGTTTTTTCTTTTGGTTGAGGGGGGAGGACGGTAGATGCAGAAAAGCTGAAGGCAGTGCTGACGTAGGGTGACAGAAAGATGGGCAAGTTCAAAGGAGGAATGCTGGAACGGGAAGGTGGTGGTGGAGGTGAGGTGGGAGCACAGAGAGTCACGCACGACGAAAGCGAGGCCGCCGCCGCGGGAAGAACGAGGACAGGAGATAGTTCTATAGCCAGGAGGAGCAAGGTCGACACATTTAGCCTCGTCCCCAGTTGGGAGTAACCAAAACTCCGTGACACAAAAAATTTCAACCCTGTTTTCAATAATAAAGTGGTTGATCGCGGAACGTTTTCGAGAGCAACCGACGGAACGCGGGTTGAGCTGTGCGATTTTGAAGTTGAAGCCGGACTGAGATTGGCTAGGCAGCACAAGTGGCACTGAAATTAGATTTGCAAAGTTCACAGCACTTGCCTTTGACCTGGATGGTGTGAAGAGGGGACGACAAGCGTGGTTGATGGCAAGAATCTTCCTCTGTTTCCTTCTACCACCTCTACGGCCTCGCACACGGGGAAGACCGACGCCAACACGCAGACGACGCAGTGTTGAGGTTAGGGAGGGGATAAGGGTCGAAGGTCGAACTGCCAGCAACTCATCACGGGTGTAGGTGAGGGGGCAGACAGGGGGAGGAGGGAGAGGGAGTGTCCCACACACAAGCGCTTGCAGTGTCTGTGAGCTGAAACACTGGACAGAGGAAGGGGGAAAGGAACACGTGCGAAGCATGGTGGTGAAAACATGGCTGCGATGGGGAGCACAGAATCCGAACCAGGTTTGTCAGAAAATCAAACCAAATCATTCCAAAATCCAGAGGCAGTGAGACACAAAATGCAATCCAAAAAAAAGCCCAGTTCATCACGAACACCCAGGCACAAGAACACACCACAAACACTGCTTCAAAACACCACAATCACTCGAACAGAGAGAGAGAGAGAGAAATCTCAGCCTGCTAGGCGAAACTCTTACTCACCGAGGGAATGCACACGGCAGTTTTCTGACGATGGTGTTTTTTTTTTGCCGATGGTCTCTGCAGTCATAAAATATGGGTTGGTACACCCATGCGAACATTCCCATGGAGATTCTGTCATGTCGCATCCAGTGGCGATTACACAATGGCATCTGCTGGGGAGCAGTTATGTCCCTGGACGTCGTAATGGAATGCCCTGTGTGTGTACAGACAGCGTGTGTGAACACAGCGCAGCGCAGGCTTCCAAGGGTCGTGCAAAATTGCTCCCGGCTGGTTTGTTCGGCACTTGAGGACAGTATTTCCCTGGGTCTCATCTACACCTTGGAGTGTATCTTTTTCTCTTCAATCAAGCTATATAACACAGCATTACGAGTCACAATATGAAACATCGTTGAGAGCAAAGTACAAGACTGCAACCCCCACCCCTTTCTCTCCTCCATTAAACATTTAGTGGCAGTAGACATAAGGGGCCATAACACACACATAAAACCACACAAGACTCAAACTGTGTTACATATCATTTGCATCTAACGCCATTCATTTCAATTGAAAAAGAAATTACCATTGCACCAGTCTCCTATATTTTTTTTTATACATACCAGTGAAAGATCAGAACTTTATATAAAAACAAGGGAAAAAGACGAACAAGAAAAATTCAACCACCGTCAAATGTCATGACATTCCATTTTGCTCTTGGATATGAACAGAGAGAGAGAGAGAGAGAGAGAGAATCAGTTGAATATGCTATGCTAAATATAAATATTGTAAGATCAAGAATATAGCAGAGAGAGAATCAGTTGAATATGCTAAATATAAATATTGCAAGATCAAGAATATAGCACAAATACAGTCATGCAAGTGACCTGAAATAGTTGGCTGGCAGCAATATAGCAGTTGAAGAAATGAGGTAGGAGAAATCTGAAATCTTTAATGAGGATAACTGAATAAGCATTTCAATACTTTTTTTCATCAGGTCCTCAAAAACAAAACAAAACCACGTTACAAATTAAACAAAAACCAGACAAAAGCAGTATATAAGTACAACTGAGAGAGAGAGAGAGAGAGAGAGAGAGAGAGAGAGGGTCATCATCTGGGTAATTTGAATACATTGCAAAAATATGCCATTGACATGAACAAAACACTGAAATTATAATTATAATAGTTTGAATAAGTAATCTTGATAGCAGCTTTTGAATGATGCCAAAGAATTCTTTGTTTTAATGCCATCAGGGATTTTCATTGTTTACCTCCTGAATATATAAGAGAAGTCATATACAGATCAGTTCTAGGACGGGGAAGTTGTATTCTCTCTTTGTCTCGTAGTTTAGTCTTTCGGAGTTTTTCGTAGAGATATGATGCAGCAAGTCCATTAACTATTTTGTAGAAAAATACTGCTTTATTGAATTGACATCTCAATTGAAACGGAAGAATATGTAATGTTTTGTAGTCATGAATTAGTAGAGGAGGTGATTTTAGAAGTGTAAGTTTGATAGAACGCCTGTAAATGCTTTCTAAGGCTTAAGACATTTTTTACTAGCCATATCCCAGAGAGAGAGAGAGAGAGAGAGAGAGAGAGAGAGAGAGAGAGAGAGAGATTTGGATCAGTTGTGAACAGGGAGCAAAAATGTAAAAGCATGCCACATGAAAACGATTGTGGTTTAATAAACTAATGTGAAACACGCTCAACAATGAAAGCACTATTCACTATTGTTTCTTGCACCCTATGCTCACTTGTAGTAGTCAAATGTTTTTTTCTTCTTTTTTTTTTTAAATACAAATGTCCTTCTATGTGACAAGTCAAATGTTTTTTTTTTTTTTTTTTTTAAATACAAATGTCTTCTCTCTCTCTCTCTCTCTCTCTCTCTCTCTCTGTGTGTGTGTGTGTGTGTGTGTGTGTGTGTGTGTGTGTGTGTGTGTGTGTGTGCTTTCTCCTTCGATGCTTTTGCATTTGTGTATTGCATGTATATGTATCTCCGGGCCTATGAGATAGGCCTGCCTGGGTTGGATGGAAATTTTTCTGGCCTTTTTTTTAAAAAAAATGGTTTTATGTTCTGCAGTTGCCAACTGTTCCTTTTTTCTGGAATCATGTATCAAACAAGTTATTGTTGTGTATTTATTGTTGCCTTTTTTCTCTTAAGCTGGAAATGGATAGGAATCTGTCTTTCGTATCTGTTTATTGTCCAGGGCTCATACTTAAAAAAAAGAGACGTGATGTCTTCCATTACCTAAGATGAAAAAAATATTCAGTGTATATTTTTGCATGACACACACTTCGAGGTAAATATGGAAAAGTATATTTTATCAGAAATGGGGATATCAAGGTTATTTTTCTAGTTACTCGTCAAACGCAAAAGGAGTAACCGTATTCTTTAACAACAATTTGAATTAAAAGTTAATCGTGTTATCACGGATGGTTGAGGTAACTATGTTATAGTTCTTGTTGAAATAGAGAAAAACAACGTCCTTTTTGTTAATGTATATGGGCCAAACAGGGACAACCTGGAATTTTATCATGATTTAAAACAAAAACTTGATGGGCTGGGAGTAGAGAATGTTACAATAGGTGGGGACTTTAAACTGGTCCTTGACCCTGTCAGAGACTTTCATAATTACAAGCATGTGAATAACCTCAAGCAAGACAGGCTGTGGAAAAAATGATTGAAACGTTATCTTTGAATGATGTCTGGAGATCGTTAAATCCAGAATGTCTCAGCTTTACCTGGAGAAGAATTAAAACACTTCAAAAGCCAGGTTAGATTTCTTTTTGAATTCAGATATATAGCTATCTCCTAGGTAGAGGATGTAGACATCGGGTGTGGCTATAGAACAGATCATTCAGCTATTTTGCTGAACTTGAAATTTTACGACAATATTAAACATAATACTTTTTGGAAGCTAAATATATTCCCTTTAAGAGGTAAAGCATACTTACAAGAAATCAATGCCGAAATGAAAAAAATGTTTAAAAAAAAACAATATTCAACAAATGATTATGATACTCAAATATCTGATGACGACTTAAAGTTTGTCATTTATGAAGATCTTTTCTGGATTTCTTTTTGATGAAAATAAGATCCAAAACCATTTCATATGCAACAGCAAAGAAAACAAGAAATATCAAAGAAGAAAAACGATTAGAGGAAGACATTCCTAGATTATGAATAAATGAGAAGAAAAAAACGAGACCGTATCGGGGTATTTATTTAACACAAAAAGAAGATTTTTTTTAATTAAAGAAAAAACGTATGGAGGAGTACTATTAAGATCAAAAGCTCACTGGATAGCTGAAGAAGAGAAAGTCAGCAGTTATTTTTGCAATCTAGAGAAACGACATTACATTAGTGAAAACATGGCTAAAATCATTGATGAACATGGTAATGTGGTGACAAGTCAAAAAGACATCATTAAAGAGATAGATAAAATCTTCATAAATCTCTGTGTGCCGATGTTGTTGTGGAGGATTGTGATACCAAAGACCTAGCAAAAGACATTCCGTGTTTAAATCAATTTGAAAGCCGCTGAACTGGAAGGAGAAATCACTCAAGAGGAAGCGAAATCTGTCCTTAAGACAATGAAAAACAACATAAGTCCCAGTTATGATGGTTTTAATGCCGAATTCTTCAAATTTCTTCTTTTTGAAAAATATTTTGGGTATTCGTTGTAAGAGCGCTAACGCAGGTTTCAAAGAAGGGCTTTCAAGTGTTCAGAAAGAAGAAATCATAGCATGTGTTCCAAAAGGCGACAAACCCCGGCGGTTCATAAAAACAAAAAACAAACAAACAAACTGGCGACCATTTCACTTTTGAACTTAGTTTATAAGGTAGGGTTGTCTTGTACTGCGAATAGAATAAAACGTGTATTGCCTAATATAATAAGCGAAGATCAAACAGCATTTATATGAAATAGATACATCGGTGATAACCTGAGATTGATATTTTTTGACATTATATCCTATTTAGATAACTATGATATGTCTGGCCTTTTGTTAAATATAGACTTTGAAAAAGCATTTGATTCAATTAAATGAAGTTTTATGTCTAAAGAACTAAGAGCATTTGGTTTCCAGAGGAACTAAGTACATGGATAAGCACCTTTAATAGAATTATAAAGTCTTGCGCTGTTGTGAATGGTCGAGTTTCAGATTGGTTTGAAATCAAACGAGGTTGTCGACAAGGAGACCCAATTTTCCCCTATTTGTTCGTACTTTGTGCTGAGATATTGACCATCATGGTGAGGGAAAATCAATGCATTTAGGGAACTAAGATAACACTGAATATAAGCTTTCACAATTTGCAGATGACGCAGTGTTTTTCCTTGCGGGTGATACACAATCTTTTTAACTTGTCTTGAAGCTCTTCTAAAATTTGATGACATGTCAAGTCTTCATATGAATGTAAGTAAGACAAACGCAATTTGACTAGGAAGCATGTGAAATTCGTTACATGGAACGTTTAGAAATTGACTGGAATCCTTCAAATTTCGAATGATAGGTATCTGGTTCACTAACTAACGAAAAAAAAAAAAAAAAAAAAAAAAAAAAAACCGCGTGGAAATGAATTATGCACAGAAGCCAGCTGACGTTAAACACGTTAAAAATGTGGGCAAAAAGCCAGATTACCCCCCTTGGTAGAATCGCTATATTAAAATCTGTCATCCTTTCCAAACTAATCCATCTCTGGCTGCTTTTACCAAATCCACCAGATGTATTCTTCCAGTCATGCCAGCAAATCTGTTATGAATTTGTGCGGAATAGGGAAAACAGACAAAATCAGTCAAAAAAAAAAAAAATAAAATAAATAAAATAAAAGTGTAAAAAAAAAAATAGAGGTATCAGTTTTCCCGAGTTAAAAAAAATAATTTCTGAAAGTGTCTCGGATCAGCAAAAGTGAAAGATCAAAGTATAAGGGGAAAAAATACAACTCAGTAACTTCCCGCAATGGACTTTGATCAATAAACATGGTCCAGCAATTTGAAGCTTATGAATATTTCTACTACAAATGTACGCCCAAAAAATTCTGCTGAACTATTAGCTGAGGTAATAAGCTACAATAAACGTATTCAAGTTGGAAAAAATAAGTTGTCTCCAAAATTTTGAAAACAATAATATTTACTATCTAGCTCATTTTCTATGACAATGGACAATTTCTTGCACTCAGAAGTTTCAAAGAAAAATATGATATCACTATTGATTTTCTAAATTTCGCCAGATACAGGTCAGCTGTATTCGATTATATAGAATCATCTGGAATGAATATTGAAAGCAATAAATGTACCAGTTCTCCTCTCTGCTATAAGAAATTGTTCGCCACCTACAAAGG
>JADBJO010008368.1:52500-55000 GCA_016801955.1 Conus betulinus
CAGAATGACCGGTTCAAGGACGTTGTTGTTCGCCTTGCCATATTCCATTTTCTGTGTTCATACATGGCAGCACTTGGAAAACTCATGAGGGGATCTGGTCTCGGAGAGATCATCGTGCAGTCAGGAGTCTGCTCAAGTGGGGGTCGATTGATGTTGTCTCTGGCATCAAAGCACTACAATCGTGCCCTGAGAGTCTACAAGGTTGGTCTGGAGGCTCTTGGGCGGTTGCTTCTTCAGACATTCTTGAAGGAATCAACAGAAGCCTCAGATCTTCTGAACCAGCTGTCTGAAATCTACCAGGGTGCACAAACAGACATCAGCTTCAAGACACTCTTGAGAAGCCATCTGTTGTTCTCCTCTTCAGACTGTACTCGAACTTCAAGAAGGACGTTATCACAGGGAAGAAAGGGAAAGACAGCACAGTTGGTTGCAGTATGCTGAGAGAGTGTGGCTGATTCTGCATCTCCCTCTGGGCTACAAAAGAAAATGACTTGGACTTGCATTTGTCATGCATAGAGAAATGTGCCTTCTGCTCTTTGTGATGGATCACCAGAACTACTCAAGATACGCCACAGTCTATTTCCTGAGCATTCTGAATCTCAAGCACAACCATCCCTCAGCAGAAGAACTCCTGCGACATGGAGGACTCAGTGTGTCGATATCAACAGTTCCTTCATGCAGAGTACCAGTTGACCAAACTATAGAGCAAACGATCAACTGCCATGCAAAATCTGCTGGGGGGGATCATGCGATTCAGCAGAAACAGTGCTGCCTACCTTTGCTGGTGCATGACACGTCATGTGAGAGCTTCTTTTCTTGCTGCAACACTTGGAAATGGCTGGCATGACTGGGGATGGTGTCAAAGTTCACAAAGACCTGACCTATGCAGAGACTAGAGCCAGTGAGGAGTGTGTGAAACACACATGATGGATTCCTTCTGCAGCTTCATGGATCCATTTTCAGTGGAAGAGAGGGGTCTCTTCTGTCTCTCATCAGGAATGCAAGCACCAGAGAGCATTCAAGAAACACTTCTCTATCAGCAGATGCACGAAGAAAGGAAGCCTTTCACCAGTTCGTGACAGAATGACTGGTTGAGAAAATTCTGGGTTTCCATGCTCCTCTGAAAAAATTGGAACTGAAGACATTCGTGAAATTGCAGAAGTCAAAGACTCTGCGATCATCTTCGAACAAACTGGTGCAAGTGGCAGCGCAGAGAGACATGTTCGGACAACTTCTCATGATCTCACAGGAAAATAACATCAGTTTGCAGAAGGTCATGAGCTACCCTTTGAGTCCAGTGCCTTGGGCCCTAGCAACTCCTGATGGTTTGCCTGCAAAGGCAGAGAAAGCAAAGCTTGTGCATCTCTTGGAGGAGGAGCAGAGTTGAAGGAGCAACCAGATCGAGGGGAAATGCCATCACTAATTGACGCAATGTTCAATCTGCAGTCACTTACCTCTCTTCCCCAACATTTGGACACCTGGCAGACAGAATCCTGATATATCTGCCATCCACAGACAGGACTGATTATGTGGCAGATGCCTACAATCACAACTCCATCAAATCAATGGAACGTTCTCGTCGGGGTGAAGGTGAAGCATTCCTTCTGAAGGGTCCCAACACCAAGGTCCCCCAGAGACTGGAAAGGGTTTATGAAAATGGTGACAACAAGGACCAGCTCATCAAATTCCTGCTTTCTGAATGGAGAAAAGATTCCCATGCTGCCACACTCCTGAACAGAGAGCTGTTTGTGACATGTGGGCCCGAGTGCCTCAAGTTCTCCACGGATGGCAAGACTGCGAAAGCCTCACCAGTTCAAGAGCTGTTTTCCACTCAGGAAGAAGTGGACATGAGGATCATCCTTCACTGTTTTCACCAGAACAAGAATGCTTCTGACTCCGAGGACATAATTGTGCGCCCTTCAGACACTGATGTGTTTTCTACTCTTACTACACTTTCAGTTCCCAGCTCCATACAACCGTATACTTGGACACTGGCACTGGAAACTACAGGAGGCTGCTTTCCACCACAGACCTTGTTGTCAAATATGGACAGGAATACTATGATGCAAGCACTACATGCTTTTTCCGGCTGTGACTCCACCAGTTCTTTTGTGATCTAAGGGAAGGTCAGGGCGTTCAATGCGTTCACAAGAGCTGTTCCTTCATGATGCCTTCCGAGCACTGGGAAGCCCAGAACTGTCTTCTGATTCAGTGGACACCTTGAACACTATGTCTGTTGTTTGTATGGCAGACCCAAAAGCAGGAACATCAACCAGGTCCGCTTTGACCTTCTCAGCGAAAAGTTTGACACCAATTGGGAACATGCAGTGTTGGCCAGCTACAACGAAACTGACCTGAGCCTCCTACCTCCCTGTCAGTCTTCCCTGCAGATGCACACAGAGCGAGTCAAACTACTAGGTATTAAATCTTGCTGCTGTTTCTAACATGATAGTTATTGTTGTTGCAGGGCAGTCTTGCAGTGTTTGATAAGGTCTGGAAG
>JADBJO010008368.1:60000-77500 GCA_016801955.1 Conus betulinus
AAGAGAGCCGTCCTCACCGGAAATTCAGATTGAGCGAAAGTTCCTTACAGAGTACAGTATTGCTTTATACTTATTTCTTTGAGTGTTGATCATGGAATGGAAGACTGCTTAAATTCTAACAATCAAGGACAGAAAAAAAAATCTTAAGTCTAAAAGCTCTTCAGCTACAGAGACTGTAGGTGGGGAGTAGGCTACTAAAATATTTCTTTGAGACTTGCCATCGCTGTGACTTTCGCAGTGGTCAACACCTGTCTTTCCTTCACCACACGTCAACCTGTAAATTTCCTGCACCTAAAGCCAAGCTCGACATAACCCACCACCGATGGTTTCCTCTGGACAATGTGCATGGAGAAATCATCTGTGATCAGATCCTGAAAGTTCACGTCATTCGGATTTCCAATCAATCTGCGATACGTGAAATGTCTTAAGGGTTTTACGAAAATGACCGACATTTTCTTATGACATCATTCAGATCTTTCACAATCACCATCTCCACTTGAAGGTGATCCAGGGGTGCGCTCCTCTTCAGCACAGAAAGTAAAGCATTACCAGCTGTTCCTAAAGGGTTGCTGACGTCTGCAGTCAAAGAACGACATTGGTTATTTGAGAAACAGTAGGCCTCAACAACTGAGACTAACTTGGATTCGGATGGTCCATGGCCATTTTGAACCGGTTTGTCCACAGTGTTATATTTAAGCTCCGCTGCCTCAGTTTTTCTGGCCAGTGATGCAAATTCTTCCTCGTGGAAAATATTTTCTACGCCGGTTCCTATCACGTAACAGTGTACCCGGAGAGCAGGGCAGGCCTGCACCAGAGAATACCAGTCTGTGTCGGACAGTTCTGGCAAGGGACCTTCAGACTGTTCATGCAGCAGGGGAATGAAGATGGTCATAGTTCGCAAAGGTTGACCCATCTTGTTCCGCGCCCTGTTGGCAAACATTCTTAGGAGAGAAGAGCTGAGATTGTAGACGCCTATCTCAAGATGCTGAAGCACGGGAAGTTTAGCCATAAAGAACACGCTAGGAAATTCCGTTAAAACAGGGAAGGTATTAGATAACGTTTTATCCCCTGGTAGCAGGTGTCCTAAACGCAAGTGGGTGAGGCTCTGACAAAATGGGTCGTTCTCTGGAAAGACTGAATACTTTGAAGTAGCACTGCAGATTGCAAGAATCACAGTCCTTCAAATGCATCTCAAGGGCCACCGTCACACTCGGTCGTTTCCTCATCTCCAGCATCAGCAGGGACCAGGAGGGCTGATCGTGGTACATGTCGCTGTCAAAGGGCGGGTGAAAATCGTACTCTTCCGAGTCCATGTCCTCCCTGACCAGCACTGTCAGGGATTCCAGGATTGCATTGTCAGAAACTAGGTGCTCCTTCAGAAAGTGGTAGGATGAGGCCTCCAGGAGGTAGCAGTAGGTTATTACTTGAAGGTGTTTGATATGTTCCTTGAACATTTGCAGTTTATGTCTCTCCTCGTCTTCAAGGACAGCAAAAAGGAAATCACCTTCCCCCAGCTGGATGTCCGTTTCCAGTTCGACACATTCCCAAACGATCTCTGGAAGGACACATTTCTGAAAGTCTTCACAAGGTCCTGAGCACGGCCCACCCTCCTGATGCTCATGGGAGAGATTGTAGGCGTCCTGTATTCTGCTGACGCTGCCGCGGCGGAGGAACTTGAAGAGGTGCTTGCAGACGCCGGGCTTGAGGAGGGTCAGGTAGTTCAGGTCCTGGAAGTCCATGGGCTTTTTCAGCGTGCTGGTTGTCCCCGACGGAGCGTAGAGAGAGAATTCCGTCAGAAGTGTTGGGCGACCTTTTTCTTTGACAAGTTAGGTCTACCTGTACATAAAACAGACGCACATTGTTCAATTAGGTAGACAGGCAGGCACGCAGGCACGCAGGCACGCACTCACGCACACACACACACACACACACACACACACACACACACACACACACACACACACACCAGTTTCTCACATGGATGAAAATTGAACGAATGATGTGTTTGTCGGCACTCGCACGTCTCCGTGCATATGTGTGTGTGTGTGTGTGTGTGTGTGTGTGTGTGTGTGTGTGTGTGTGTGTGTGTGTGTGAGAGAGAGAGAGAGAGAGACAGAGACAGAGACAGAGACAGAGAGACACAAAGAGAGACACACACAGAAAGAGAGAGAGACAGAGAGAGAGAAACAGAGAGAGAGGGCATATGTGCAAAGTGTGTGTGTGCATGCGTGCGAGCATGTGTGCGCACATGTGCGCGTGCGCACTCGTGTCTATGGGTGTGTACGTGTGTGTGTGTGTGTGTGTGTGTGTGTGTGTGTGTGTGTGTGTGTGTGTGTGTGCGTGTGCGTATGTCTGTGTCTGTGTAAGTGTGTGGGGGTAGGGGTAGGGGGTCATAGGAGGGGACAAAGAGAGTGAGAGCACATGCGCAGTGTGTGTGTGTGTGTGTGTGTGTGTGTGTGTGTGTGTGTGTGTGTGTGTGTGTGTGTGTGTGTGCGTGTGTGTGTGAGGAAGAGAGAAAAACGCACGGAGAGAGAGAGAGAGAGAGAGAGAGAGAGAGAGAGTAGAGAGCGGAGATAGCGCGTACGTGCGGTGTTGTGTATGTTTGTGTTTGTGTGTATGTTTATGTGTGTGTGTGCGTGGTGTGTGTGTGTGTGTGTGTGTGTGTGTGTGTGTGTGCGTGCGTGCGTGCGTGCGTGCGTGTGTGTGTCTGAAGGAGGAGGCGGGTTGTAGGAGCGTGTGTGTGAGAGAGAGAGAGGGTAGTGAATAAAAAAAAGAGAGAGAGAGAGAGAGAGAGAGAGAGAGAGAGAGAGAAGGTCCGACTGTATTTTGTGTTTATCTAGTGTACTTTAACATGGAAGACGGGGATCTCCATCAAATGTATAATGGTGCTGTCAGGTGCCAATCCAAGAAGTTTCACAGAAATCGGCGAATCACATAGCCCGGTGTATGTATTAACGCATGTAAATAACAGAAAGAAATGAAAAACAAAAGACGAAGTTGTATCTCCTGAGCAAAGGTGCGCAACTCCCATGGTCTACTTTTTTAGCCAAATTCACCCGGGACATTGAAAACCACAAGGCTTTAACACAGTCCCAGAATCTGACCTGAACTTATCGGCTCTTAGGGAGAGCTGGAGGAGAGGATAACCCCAACCCCACCCCCGGCACCCCCACTGTCCCCACCCCTCCCCTTTGCAGCGGGTGTTCCTGTGCCACCAGAATTGGGACACATTTCCTGTCTGACGTTTAAAGTCAAGCCTGCCCCTTTGGCGACTTTTCGTCAATTGGGGAGAGGTCAGTAATGCTAGGGGTGGTGCCATGCATCTGCACAGGGAATGCACATGCTGGCAGATTCTCAATAAATCGACTTTTTCATTGTATAATCGAATAAAAAGCTGAGGGTGGGGGTGGGGGGGGTGGGGTGGGGTGGGGGATTCAAAAACCTTTTTCTGCCGAATAGCTAAGTCTAGATGTTGAGTGTTGGCACATAGTGTAGAATCTTGGGAGTTCTGCTGAGTGAGACTTTCAGCCATGACTGAATTCAGAGGTCCCCAGTTCAAACTCCCACTACACAGTGACTTCCCTTTAGATGGGAGCTTTTTTTTCTGCGAAATGTGAAGGACTGTTGACACACTTGCGTGTTTGTATGGCATTTCCAAGACATGTTCATTTTTTTTCTGACTGGAAATTCTTTGCTTTGCGACGGAAAGAAAGCTCAAAGTACCGAAAAAATGCTTTGCCAGATTTTCTCCCATTTTTCTTCGATCACTAACAATGTTTACACCCATTGAGTGATTTCATGTTTACACTGTGAGACATGTAGGAGGACCTGAGGTGAAGACGGAGGAAGGCAGGACATTTGATCGCACTTGCGTTGTTACTACCTTTCTAACTCCTCCTCCTCGTCCTCCTCCTCCTTTTATTTTTGGTACTACTACCATTACTATTACTGCTAACTTTTCAGAAAAAAACGCATCCATGTTTAGATGTAGGTGGTGAAACGTCATAGGTTAAGAGAGAGGCAGGCAGACAGACAGACTGACAGACAGACAGAATAGGCTATAACTGCAATGTTATGGCGAAGTAAAGAGGGCACCTACATTGTGAATCAGTTGCATTAATCAAGTGTAATCGCATGAATGGACAAGATGAAAGGGTGGGGAATGGAGAGGGGGGAGGAACAGGAGGAAGCAAAAAAGTGAGAAATAACTGTTTAGAGATTCCTCCTACGATACTAAGGGTACTATCATCAGACAACCACCACCACCATTACAGTTTTTGCTGCTTCCACTGTGACAACTTTACTACTACACCACCACAACCACTACTGCAACTAGTACTACTACTACTACTACTACTATTGCTGCTGCTACTGTTACTACTACTATTGCTGCTGTTGCTGTTACCACTTCTACTGCTGCTGCTCCTCCTCCTCCTTCCTCTTCCTTCTACTACAACTATTACTTCTGCTACAACAACTACTACTGAAAGAATAATCAATATGACAATTGGTCACCCTATTGGAAAAAAAACAAAAAAAAAACACCATCATTACGGACATTGTCCACATTTACTTACGTGTACTCTTTTGTTTGAAGTACCGAAAAACAACTTTCTCAGGCTTGCATATATTCACCAGTGTGCTGCTTTGAGAAAATTGCTTTTTTCCATATAACTTCATGCAGACGAGTGCATGGAGGCAAATGTGGATATTGTCCTACTACTACTTCTGCTGCTACTGCTGCTGCTGCTGTTGTTGTTATTATCACTCTTACCATTCCTCTTGTTACCCTTCTCGGTACTACGACTACTGCTACTACTACTACTACTACTACTACTACTACTACTATACTACTACTACTACTGCTACAACAACAACTACTACTACTATAATTAACTGACTGACCTAAAGATCCAGGACCAATCACACAGGGCTGATGGACACTCTGGTCAGTACTGAAGACAGGGAGCACTCACGATCTGCTGTTGTCACTGCAGGTCAATGTAGAACATCGCTCAGGAGCTGGTCAGAGAGGAAGTGTTGTCACTGCAGAGATATTGTCAGAACAGCCCGCACGTGCAGCGAGTGGCGGAGAGAACCACTATCACATCACACGAAAATCATTCATACGAAAGCGTCCAGCCCAGTTGTGTGTGTGTGTGTGTGTGTGTGTGTGTGTGTGTGTGTGTGTGTGTGTGTGTGTGTGTGTGTGTGTGTGTGTGTGTGTGCGTGCGTGCGTGCGTGCGTGCGCGCGCGCGCGCGCACGTGCATGTGTGCAAGCATGTGTGCATATATGATAATGATGATGATGAAAAAATAATAATGATGATGAAGATCATGATGATGACGATCATGATCGTCATCATCATCATGATATCGATATCGACAACAACAACACAACAACAACAGTATAACGATGATGATGATGATGATGATGATGATGATGATGATATCGGGTTTTATCCTGCCACAGAAGAACGATTCAAAGTGCTTGTACCCGTAATTTGCGCACTTGCGATCCGTAACTCAGTTGACAGTTTGCGACTACGTGGATAGAAGCAGGGGAGATGTAAAGGGAAGGGCTTTCATTGGTTGTGAGGGGGGGGGGGGAGAGGGGAAGGAGCGGGGCAAGATTAAGGGGAGAGGAAAGGAGGTTTGGTGGTAGGGTGGGTGGAGATGGAGGGAAAGAGTTGTCGTTCCGCATGGTTTACAAGTGTGACAAGACAAGCAACTGTATGTACAAGAAGGTACACCACACCAGGAACTGTTGGTATTGATCCGAGGCGAATGATGGAAATAAATCACGAGAGAGAGAGAGAGAGAGAGAGAGAGAGAGAGAGAGAGAGAGAGAGAGAGAGAGAGAGAGAGAGATCATCAGAACGCTTAATGTACATTGGCTCCACTAGAAGTTAAGGGGAACGACAGACATTCATTGGTGAGTATAAACAGTAGTAGTAGTAGTAGTAGTAGTAGTAGTAGTAGTAGTAGTAGCAATAGACTGTTAGTTTACACAAATTAACACAACTGCAGATGTACATAAATGACATAATCTTCTTTTCTTTTCTAACGTCGTTGCTTGTCAACTGACGTTGAATTATGACCTTGAAATTAGCTTTTCCCTTCGTTTCATTGTCTGAGACATGAGTCTGGACAAATGATGTCTAGAAGTAACATGTGCTGCTTTAAGCAGCAAATAAAAGGGAACCCTTGCCAATTCCTCGAACAATTCTCTCCTGAAATCTTCATAGACAGAACTAACCTAAATAAGAAAGGCTTTTTATTGTCAGCTGAAATGAAATGATTTAATTTCCCTCCAGCCTTCTTCTTTTGATTGGTCACGTTTAGCCCACATTGTGTAGGGCAGTCAAAATGGGAAGATAGGACCTTAAAAATGTCACGTCATTAAATAGAAGGATGTACTGACTATATTTAACACAAGCACTCGAAATTGAGGTTCATCAAGTGGGTTATTTGGTCGACTTGTTCGTTGAACCGAATGGCTGACTGGCTGTCGAGCTAATAGATATCCTTTTCTTTAAAAGTTCAGCAACGGTTCTTTTTTTTATTTAGCTTTAAGTATCACGCCTTAATTTGAGTTGACCCTTATGACTCCATTACAGATTTCATTGTTGGCGAAAATCATCTCATAAATACTATCAAATTAATGATCAGCTCTTTTCGCAGAAATCTACTCATATGTTAGAAAGTCACACACTACATGTGCTCAGCTGTGCCTTCCTGTCATTTTACATCAGTGAACTACGGGCCAATCTTCTTCCTCTAATGAATGATAACTCTCAACATCTGTGAATGTGATATCGGAAGACAATCGTGCATGTTAGTTCTCTCTACTGAAACAAAACCCATCATCAGCAGTCACCTCAGGTTTCATTGTTGATGACGGCAGACAAAGCTGTGGAGAAGGGGCACGAAGCGAAGGACATCGACGTCACACAGCAGCGGGTGTGGTGGTCTGGCTTGTCAAAGTAAGTTTCGATGAATGGCACATTCCTCACCATTGTCAAAGAGCTTGCGTGGCTTCAAACGTTTGTTGTTGTTGTTTTCCTGTTCATAGATCACTGCTGCTGCCTAATGCGTCTTGTTTACTTTTTTTAACTTTCGATGACTTTGAGTAGACTCACAGACTGAAGTCCACAAGTTGTGAGATAACATTTCAGTGTGAGCATTGACTGAACATACTGCAAATAAACAAACCAAACCGTGTGCAGTCAGTGATGTAGATCTCTACAACCATAAGAGGTAAATGGATGGGTGGGTGGTAAGGAGGTCGTCTGTTTAACTAGGGCTTTGCTCGCTTGTGAGCAACTTGTGAATTTTTGACAATCTGAATTCTTAGGCAGAGATGCATTTTCGATCAGAATAAACTTCCGGAGTAGTCTACCACCCAGACTTTGGACAGTTTTCTGGCTTCATCTTTACTGTTATCCATTACTGTAATCGGCTTCATCTTCACTGTTATCCATTACTGTAATTGGCTTCATCTTCACTGTTATCCATTACTGTAATCGGCTTCATCTTCACTGTTATCCATTACTGTAATCGGCTTCATCTTCACTGTTATCCATTACTGTAATCGGCTTCATCTTTACTGTTATCCATTACAGTAATCCGCTTTATCTTGCGTGCGTGCGTGTGTGTATGTGTTTTTAGCGACCTTGCGAAGTGTTTTTAACCAGTTAGAACAAAGTCTGCGGGAAGATGCTCGAGATTCATTAGTCAATCGTTGTTGCTGAATGGAGTGCGACATTTCATGTGCGTTCATGTCAAGTGACAAGCTTCCACACCACAGCTGACTTCGGCCTCCCTCACTTGGTCAACACTGTGTCCTGGCACGTGCGGTGCCCTTGAAGATCATGTCAGCATTAGAGGCAGAACCGTCACAAGCCTTCCTTTGGCACAGCAATTGGAGCACCTGCCCCTTCCTTTGGCACAACACTTGGAGCACCTGCCCCTTCCTTTGGCACAACACTTGGAGCACCTGCCCCTTCCTTTGGCACAGTACTTGGAGAGCACCCGCCCCTTCCTTTGGCACAACACTTGGAGCACCTGCCTCTTCCTTTGGCACAGCAATTGGATCACCTGCCCCTTCCTTTGCACAGCACTTGGAGCACCTGCCCCTTCCTTTGGCACAACACTTGGAGCACCTGCCCCTTCCTTTGGCACAACACTTGGAGCACCTGCCCCTTCCTTTGGCACAACACTTGGAGCACCTGCCCCTTCCTTTGGCACAACACTTGGAGCACCTGCCCCTTCCTTTGGCACAGCACTTGGAGCACCTGCCCCTTCCTTTGGCACAGCACTTGGAGCACCTGCCCCTTTCTTTGGCACAGCACTTGGAGCACCTGCCCCTTCCTTTGGCACAGCACTTGGAGCACCTGCCAGGCAGCGAACAACTCGTCACGCTTGTTAAACGACTGGATGGAACATCAGCAGCTACATCACAACAATACATTGTGTGTGTGTGTGTGTGTGTGTGTGTGTGTGTGTGTGTGTGTGTGTGTGTGTGCGCGCGCGCGTGCGTGTGTGTGTGTAACATTGTATACCAAGCCACTGTGACATCAGAAAATGAAAAAGAAACATATATAGGGATTACTGAAAACCACTTTAAAACTAGATATGCAAACCATAAACAGTCATTCAATAAAGAAAAATACAAAAACCAACCAGAACTGAGCAAATACATTTGGAGACTTAAAGATAAAAAAAAAATTATAATATATCTTGGAAAATCATAAAAAGGGCATCACCGTACAATAATATTTCAAAAAGATGCAACCTATATTCAACAGAAAAATGGTTAATACTATGTACACCACACTTAGCAACTCTAAATACTAAGTAGAAATAGTAAACAACTGCAGGCACAAATGGAAATCGTTGTCAGCAAACGCACCCTCAATAACAACCTGAAACCCACAAAAACAAGTGCAGCCAACCCGCACGTGCTAACAGTGACATTGGGCCCTACAAGTTATATAACATCGGCGGTAGGCGACCCAAAAATCATCCTGAAGAGAGCTGTGAGCTCGAAACAAATTTGTAGAGTTTTAGAATTCCTTTTTAATACTTTATATATATATATATATATATATATATATATATATATATATATATATATATATATATATATATATATACAAGAATAAAACACAACAGTCAGTTCATGTCTCAGACTTGTATTTTTAACAAATTTTCGCTGTTAACATCTTCATCAGGCCAAGGTACATATATATATATAGATATAGATATAGATATAGATATATATATATATATATATATATATATATATATATATATATATATATATATATGATGCTGAACAATTAAGTAGTGGGGGAAAACAAGTGCAGGCTAACAATTCTTCAGTCATTACAGTAATGACTTGGCAAAGATATATATATATATATATATATATATATATAATATATATAAATTCAAAACTAGTATGCTAACCATAAGCAATCGTTCAAATATGAAAAATACAGAAACCAAACAGAATTAAGTAAACATGTATGGTATCTTAAGACAGCAAATATAGACTTCAACATAACATGGAAAAATAGTCAGAAGAGCAGCAGCGTATAACAACAGCACCAAGAGATGCAGCTTATGCACAACAGAAAAATGGATAATCTTGTGTGTAAGCCCGGTATGGCAACACTAAACACAAGTTGAAATGACAGACAGTTGCAGGCATAAAAGGAAATTTTTGTCAGTAAATATAAAATAACAACCCTAACAGAGCCCCTCACGCAGCACAATTAGCAAAGAAGATTTCACAACCCTGGTAGAGCCCCCCCCCCCCCCCCCCCCCCTTGCACAACACGTGCAACACAATTCTTTCTTCCTTTCCCTGAATACAATTCACAACTCCTATATATATTGAGGCCTATAGCAAGGGATGGTATGGGATCTGAAGAGAGAATACCTCGAAAACAATTTGTAATCCCGGGTTTTAAGTTTTACTTTTATCATCATTTTTAGGCTGCTCCCAAATGGTTGAGCACTTATATAAAAAAAAAATAGCCAGAAAATTCATAACTGAATAGAGAAACAGCTCCACGTGTTGAGCACTTTTAATCTGGCAAATACGTTTTTTTTTGATAAAATGGAGAAAGTAAACTTTAACCTTTCTACTAAAAACATCCCGTTTGCTACGCCAGAGAGTTACGTAAAAGAGATGGAGGGCTTTCTTTTACCTAAACCCCAAAGCGCAGCTGGATAAAACAGAAACTTATGGTATCAATTCATGGAAATCTCCACCAGTTATTGAGGAAATGAGGGTTTTTGAGGATAAACTGAAAAATATTATTTCCACTGTCAAATTTAGGAAAAATAAACAACAACTTTCAAAAAATCTTTAAGCAGTAGTATAAAAAACATAACAAATGACAAAAAAAATTGTCAAGGCAGATAAAACCAATAACTTTTACAAAATGGAGGCAAAAGATTACGAGCAGCTCCTCAGTAAAAACATTCAAAAGAATTACAAAAAGCTGAAGAGAAGACGTGTGCAGCAATTAGAAAAGAAGAGAAGAAATTGGTGGAACGCATAGAATTAGATGATAGGATAGAAACCACGGCAAAAAGAGAAGCATTTATAACACTCAAAGACCACAAACCCAATTTTCCAAAACAATCCCGCATGTAGATTGATCAACCCTACAAAATCTGAACTAGGAAAAGTAAGCAAACAGGTTTTAGAGAAGATAGTGGCAGACACCAGATCAAAGTTTGAACTAAATCTTTGGAAAAGCACTAACGAGGTAGTGAAATGGTTCCAAGGATTGAGTAAACAAAACAAAACAACCTCATTGTATTCGACATCGTAGACTTTTATCCGTCTATCAATGAAGAAACTGCTCAGAAAAAGCGTTAGCATTCGCTACCCAAACACACTAAAATAACAGATTCAGAAATGGAAATCATATTCCATGCAAAGAAAACTTTGCTGTACAGCAAAAAAGAGCCTTATGTAAAGAAAACTAACTTCAATTCTACTTTTGACGTCACAATGCGCTCATATGATGGTGCAGAAACCTGTGAAATAGTGGGCCTGCTGCTACTGTCTGAAATGCAGAAGATACTTGGACATGGAGTTGGATTATACAGAGATGATGGATTAGCAGCATTGGACAAAACACCTAGGGAAGTAGAAAATAAAAAGAAAGATCTATGTAAGTTATTTCAAAATCACAACTTAAAAATTACAGCAGAAGCCAACAAGAAAGTAGTTAACTATTTGGATGTTACACTGGATTTGAATAAAAACCAATATAAACCATACAAAAAAACCGAATGACACAACATTCTATGTAAATTCTATGAGTAACCATCCACCAGCAATCAAGAAAACCATACCACAAGGGATAAATAAAAGGTTATCCAGTCTTTCCTGTAATGCCGAAGTATTCAATGATGCAGCAGCAGATTACCAAGAAGCACTGCTGAAAAGTGGATATAGTTACAAATTGGAATATGAGCCTGAGAGCAGCACTAGAAGCAGGAAGAAGAATAGAAAGAGAAAAATAACTTGGTACAACCCACCATATGATGGGCAGAGTAAAAAAAACCAATATTGGCAAACAGTTCTTCAAGATACTAAAAGAGTCGTTCCATAAAGATCACAAACTCTTTAAAATATTCAATAGGAACACTATCAAACTATCTTAGTCATGTATGCCAAACCTTAAGAAAATAATTGACACATCTAACAGAAGGAAAACCAATGCTAAGAATGAGGGTGACAAACGGAAAACTTGCAATTGCGCTACCAAGGAGCAATGCCCTCTGAACAACCAGTGCCTCTCTGACAACATTGTATACCAAGCTACTGTGACAACAGATAATAGCAAAGAGACATGTATAGGGATTACTGAAAATAAATTCAAAACTAGGTATGCTAACCATAAGCAATCGTTCAAATATGAAAAATACAGAAACCAAACAGAATTAAGTAAACATGTATGGTATCTTAAGACAGCAAATATAGACTTCAACATAACATGGAAAATAGTCAGAAGAGCAGCAGCATATAACAACAGCACCAAGAGATGCAGCTTATGCACAACAGAAAAATGGATAATCTTGTGTAAGCCCGGTATGGCAACACTAAACACAAGAGTTGAAATGACAGACAGTTGCAGGCATAAAAGGAAATTTTTGTCAGTAAATATAAAATAACAACCCTAACAGAGCCCCTCACGCAGCACAATTAGCAAAGAAGATTTCACAACCCTGGTAGCCCCCCCCCCCCCCCCCCCCCCCCCCCCCTTGCACAACACGTGCAACACAATTCTTTCTTCCTTTCCCTGAATACAATTCACAACTCCTATATATATTGAGGCCTATAGCAAGGGATGGTATGGGATCTGAAGAGGGAATACCTCGAAACAACTTGTAATCCCGGGTTTTAAGTTTTACTTTTATCATCATTTATATATATATATATATATATATATATAGAGAGAGAGAGAGAGAGAGAGAGAGAGAGAGAGAGAGAGAGAGAGAGAGAGAAGAGGGGGAGGTAAAGGGAGGAGGAGATGCCCCCGTCTTTGTAAGGTTTTATAGTGAAAATTGGGCAATTGAATCCAGTATGCATAATCTTCGCTATCCTTCCAAGCTCAGTCTTGAATCAGTTCCAGTTCTTAAAGAAAGGGGCAGAGGAGAGAGAAGAGAGGCAGACACAGAGAGAGAGAGAGAGAGAGAGAGAGAGAGAGAGAGAGAGACAGACAGACAGACAGACAGACAGACAGAGACAGAGAAGAAGAAGGAGAAGAAGAAGATGAAAGGACGGAGACAGATAAGAGACAGACAAAGAGACAGAGATAAAGATACAAAGAGACAAACAGCAACAGTTAAGATTGAAAGAAAATCATTTTATTGAGAAAAAACCTCTTAGAGCCTTTTTCACATCTTCTCCTAAACGAAAGCAATGGGGTGATTAAATATTCATGAACAAAGATTTGTCTTCAATATATTTATGTCAGATAAAAGTATAACCGATATGAACACACAATAAAAACACCACAGTCGTTCAGTGCATGGGGAAGAAAGGGGGCGGGGGGGGGGGAGGGGGGGGCGACAGAACAGCTGGTGGAAAGAACGAGAGATGTTTTGAAAGAGGGTTGGGAAGAGAGGGAGGAGGTAGGTGGGGTTGAGAAGCGAGATGATGATGGGTGGGGGAGGGTCATGTTTAAACAGGGGGAGAGACAGAGAATCCATAAATGGAAGGAAATGAAAATCGCACAATGATAAACGCATTATTAGGGCCAATAAGAATTTCAAGCGCACACCCACGTACGCAAGCAAGCACGCACGCACGCACGCACGCACGCTCGCACGCACGCGCACGCACGCGCGCGCGCGCGCGCGCGCGCGCACAACACACACACACACACACACACACACACACACACACACACACACACACACACACACACACAACACACATTGGATGAGAAGAAAATAATGGACGGAAGAAGTATCAGAGAGAGAGGGGGGAAAGGGGGGGGGGGGATAGAAAATCAGTCGAATATGCTAAATATGAATATTGAAAGGTCAAGAATATAACACGGATACAGTTATGCATGTGACACGAAATAATTGGCTGGCAGCAATATAGAATATAGAAGAGTAGACATGAGAGAGAGAGAGAGAGAGAGAGAGAGTGTGTGTGTGTGTGTGTGTGTGTGTGTGTGTGTGTGTGTGTGTGTTGTTTGGATCACTGGTGAGCAGGAGGCAAAAATTTAAAAGTATCCCCCATAAAAAAAAAAACGATCGTGATATGATAAACTAATGAAGCAAAGAAACTTTCTTCACAGTTCAATGAAGTAGGTTTTCTGAAATCTTTCTTACCGAAAAAAACTCTTATATCAATGTTGTAACATTTTCTTAAGTGGAAAGCAAGATTGAATCAACCTAAAACTGTATTCAGAACAGTAAAAATAAAGGTCATTTAAAGTTTGATATATCAAAAAGCAGCACATATAAACAATTGTCCTCAAATAACCATAGATACAAACATTTTTAAAATTACAGTCATAAATGAAAACACATTCCGTAAAAATGCGTATCAGTTTCTGGAAGATCTAGAATATCATGGAACCGCATATATTTTAAAAGCCCGAAACTTAAGGCCCCTTTTAGACTCGTACATTTTGACCTGTCTCTGCAACGCACTTAAAATCTCCAGCCGACTAATCCTTTGACCGTTTATAATGAAAAATGTAAAAACAGATGAGAAAACAAAAACTCTAAAGTAATGAAAAAGGGAAAATGTCACTCCCAACATTTTCTACACTGAAGCACACATTTCATGACATATGAATTCATAGATGATGCTGAGGGGATGGCTGGTAATACTTTTGTCACTGGGTGGATTTCTTCCATGAAACAGTAGGTGGGGAGTAGGCTACTAACATATTTTTTTTTTGAGACTTGCCATCGATGTGACACTTTACACAGTGGTCAACGCCTGTCTTTCCTTCACCACACGTCAACCTGTATGTTCCCTGCGCCATATCTCGGCAACCTCGCTGGCGATGGTCTCCCACTGGATGGTGTGCATGGAGAAATCTCCTGTGTTCAGATCCTGAAAGTTCACATCGTTCGGATTTCCAATCAATCTGCGACACGTCAAATGTCTTAAGGTTTTACGAAATGACCGACATTTACTTATGACATCATTCAGATCTTTCACCGTCACCATGTTCACTTTGAGGCTGTCCAGGGTGCGCTCCTCTTCAGAACAGAAAGTAAAGCATTGCCCAGCTGTTCCTAAAGGGTTGCTGATGTCTACAGTTAAAGAACGCCTGTGGTTATTTGGGAAAAATCCGGTTTCTACAACTGAGATGAACTTGGATTCGGATGGTCCTTGGCCATTTTGAACTGGTTTGTCAACAGCGTTATATTTAAGCTCTGCTGCCTCAGTCTTTCTGGCCAGTGATGCAAATTCTTCCTCGTGGAAAATATTTTCACTGCTGGTTCCTATCATGTAGCAGTGTACCCGGAGAGCAGGGCAGGCCTGCACCAGAGAATGCCAGTCTGTGTCAGACAGTTCTGGCAAGGGACCTTCAGACTGTTCATGCAGCAGGGGAATGAAGATGGTCATAGTTCGCAAAGGTTGACCCATCTTGTTCCGCGCCCTGTTGGCAAACATTCTTAGGAGAGAGGAACTGAGGTTGTAGACGCCTATCTGAAGATGCTGAAGCACGGGAAGTTTAGCCATAAAGAACACGCTAGGAAATTCCGTTAAAACAGGGAATGCATTAGATAACGTTTTATCCCCTGGTAGCGGGTATCCTAGACGCAAGTCGGTGAGGTTCTGACAAAATGGGTCGTTCTCTGGAAGACTGAATACTTTGTAGTAGCACGGCAGATTGCAAGAATCACAGTCCTTCGAATGCGCCTCAAGGGTTACTGTCACACTCGGTCGTGTCCTCTTCTCCAGCAACAGCAGGGACCAGGAGGGTCGATCGTGGTACATGTCACTGTTAATGGGCGGGGGTGAAAATCGCACACATCCGAGCTGAAGTCCTCCCTGACCAGCACTGTCAGGGATTCCAGGGTGGCATTGTCAGAAACTAGGTGCTCCTTCAGAAAGTGGTAGGAGGAGGCCTCCAGGAGGTAGCAGTAGGTTTTTATTTGAAGGTGTTTGATATGTTCTTTGAACATTTGCAAATCCTGTCTTTTCTCGTCTTCAAGAACAGCAATAAGGAAATAATTTTCCTCTAGCTGGACGTCCATATCCAATTTGACACATTCCCAAACGATCTCTGGAAGGACATACTTCTGAAAGTCTTCACAAGGTCCTGAGCATGGCCCATCCTCTCCTGATGCTCATGGGAGAGATTGTAGACCTCCTGTATTCTGTTGATGCTGCCACTGCTGAGGAACTTGAAGAGGTGCTTGTAGACGTGGGGCTTGAGGAGGGTCAGGTAGTTCAGGTCCTGGAAGTCCATGGGCTTTTTCAGAGTGCTGGTTGTCCCCGTCAGAGAGTAGAGAGAGAATTCCGTCAGAAGTACTGGGCGGCCTTTTCCTTTGACAAGTTAGGTCTACCTGTACATAAAACAGACGTGCATCGTTCAATTAGGTAGACAGGCAGCCACGCACGCGCGCCCCCCCCCCCCCCCCCCCCCCCCTCCACACACACACACACACACACACACACACACCAGTTTCTCACATGGGTGAAAATTAAACGAATGGTGTGTTTGTTGGCACTCACACAGACATATGATTTGGGCTGTACATGATTGATAAAATCAGGATATTTTTGATTCACATGTTTGTATTGCTGATGAAGGCTTGTCTAATTTTGAAGGCAGAGACTAGGAATTTTGCCAAACTCACTATTTGATCGGGCAGTTCAGTAGTAAATGCACCAATCAATTTGCATTCCAAAGTCTCACCCGCAGTCACGTCAAGTTTATGCAGCTTTCTGATCTGATTGTACAATGGGCACTTGAACATAAAATGAATTTCGTCTTCTTGTAGATCTAACATACAGGGCATGCCGTGTTTTTCAGCTGTAGGTGAAAAGCGAAATCTGTGTACATTTAATTTGGGCACACCCATTCTAAATTGTGCCAGAACATTCCTGTAATTTTCTACATACAGAATACTGATCTATTTTTTCTCGAGAAAACATGTGTTTCAATTTACCGTACATAGACAACTGTGGACTGATATCAAATGGTTTCGCCACTGATGGCAGAAATTACTGAATAGTCTGAATTTTTATTCTTTTATGAATCCTATTTCCTTACCACAACCAAAAATCCATACTTCTTCAAATCCACTTTCACACAGGGTATTCGTGACATGTGTGGCCCCATGTTGCACGGCCTTTCTCATGCATAGACAGTGACATGCTGTACGCTTTCTTTGAAAATCTGGTATCCGGTTGTTTTCACAATCTAAACCAGTACTTAATACACCGGGTAACAGTTGATTTCCATAATGGAAAATGTCCAAGTTCTCCATATACACGTACTACGCCGTTTCGTGATTTGTTTCTTACATGTAAAAATCTTTTGCATGCGTACAGATGTACTTGCTCCAGCTGAGGGTAAGCTTTGTATCCCCATATCTCAGAGCCATAAAGAAGCAACGGGACAACCTGTGCGTCACACAGAAAGAGAGAGAGACTGAGAGACAGAGAGAGAGCGAGAGAGAGCGAGAGAGAGCGAGAGCGAGAGAGAGAGAGAGAGAGAGAGAGAGCGTATGTGCAAAGTGTGTGTGTGTGCGTGTGAGTGCGAGCGTGTGTGTGTGCACGCGCCTACATGTGCGTGCGCGCGCCCGCGTCTGTGTGTGTATGCATGTGTGTATGTATGTGTGTGTGTGTGCGTGTGGGGGGGGTGGGGGTGGGGGGTCATGGGAGGGGACAAAGAGAGTGAGAGAACATGCGCAGTGTGTGTGTGTGTGTGTGTGTGTGTGTGTGTGTGTGTGTGTGTGTGTGTGTGTGTGCATGCGTGCG
>JADBJO010008368.1:82500-90000 GCA_016801955.1 Conus betulinus
CTGGTGCATGACACGTCATGTGAGAGCTTCTTTTCTTGCTACAACACTTGAAAATGGCTGGCGTGACTGGGAATGATGTCAAAGTTCACAAAGACCTGACATGTGCAGAGACTAGAGCCAATGAGGAGTGTGTGAAAAACACGATGATGGATTCCTTCTGCAGCTTCATGGATCCCTTTTCAATGGAAGAGAGAGGTCTCTTCTGTCTCTCATCAGGAATGCAAGCACCAGACAGCATTCAAGAAAAACTTCTCTATCAGCAGATGCACGAAGAAAGGAAGCCTTTCACCAATTCGTGACAGAATGACTGGTTGAGAAAATTCTGGGTTTCCATGCTCCTCTGAAAAAAGTGGAGCTGAAGACATTCGTGAAATTGCAGAAGACAAAGACTCTGCGATCATCTTCGAACAAACTGGTGCAAGTGGCAGCGCAGAGAGACATGTTCGGACAACTTCTCATGATCTCACAGGAAAATGACATCAGTCTGCAGAAAGTCATCAGCTACCCTTTGAGTCCAGTGCCTTGGGCCCTAGCAACTCCTGATAGTTTGCCTGCAAAAACAGAGAAAGCAAAGCTTGTGCATCTCTTGGAGGAGGACAGTTGAAGGAGCAACCAGATCGAGGGAAATGCCATCACATAATTGACGCAATGTTCAATCTGCAGTCACTACCTCTCTTCCCCCAACATTTGGAGACCTGGCAGACAGAATCCTGATATATCTGCCATCCACAGACAGGACTGATTATGTGGCAGATGCCTACAATCACAACTCCATCAAATCAATGGAACGTTCTCGTCGGGGTGAAGGTGTGAAGCATTCCTTCTGAAGGGTCCCAACACCAAGGTCCCCAGAGACTGGAAAGGGTTTATGAAAAATGGTGACAAGAAGACCAGCTCATCAAATTCCTGCTTTCTGAATGGAGAAAAGATTCCCATTCTGCCACACTCCTGAACAGAGAGCTGTTTGTGACATGTGGGCCCAAGTGCCTCAAGTTCTCCACGGGATGGCAAGACTGCGAAAGCCTCACCAGTTCAAGAGCTGTTTTCCACTCAGGAAGAAGTGGACATGAGGATCATCCTTCACTGTTTTCACCAGAACAAGAATGCTTTTGACTCCGAGGACATAATTGTGCGCCCTTCAGACACTGATGTGTTTCTACTCTTACTACACTTCAGTTTCCCAGCTCCATACAACCGTATACTTGGACACTGGCACTGGAAACTACAGGAGGCTGCTTTCCACCACAGACCTTGTTGTCAAATATGGACAGGATACTATGAAGCACTGCATGCTTTTTCCGGCTGTGACTCCACCAGTTCTTTTGTGATCTAAGGGAAGGTCAGGGCGTTCAATGCGTTCACAAAGAGCTGTTCCTTCATGATGCCTTCCGAGCACTGGGAAGCCCAGAACTGTCTTCTGATTCGGTGAACAACCTGAACACTATGTCTGTTGTTTGTATGGCAGACCCAAAAGCAGGAACATCAACCAGGTCCGCTTTGACCTTCTCAGCGAAAAGTTTGACACCAGTCGGGGACATGCAGTGTTGGCCAGCTACAGTGGAACTGACCTGAGCCTCCTACCTCCTTGTCAGTCTTCCCTGTGGATGCACACAGAGCGAGTCAACTACTAGGTATTAAATCTTGCTGTTTTCTAACATGATAGTTATTGTTGTTGCAGGGCAGTCTTGCAGTGTTTGATAAGGTCTGGAGGAATGCTGTCATTCCGCCAGATCTCATGCTGTTGTGCAGATTAGTGAAGAAACACTGACAGCTGTTGCAGCAGAAAAGCAAACATGCAGAAAGGGGAAGGCAGGAAACAAACCATTGTCAACATGCAGATGTGACCTCTGTGACAGTCTGTCACTCTTGCATCAAACTCTACAGCCACAGGTGACACTGCTTGGGCTGAGCAGACAGCCAAGTCAGCTAGCTATATCTTAGGTTGGATATACTCTATCCATGGTCAGCTACAACCGACGGAGACCTACAGTAGTATTGTTATTGATAACTTTACAAATCTTAAATAAATGTCAGCGAACCGCCCAGAGAAACGTGGACAAACGAGTCACAAGACAACACACAAACGCGTTTCGACCTCTTAGGTCTTCCTCAGGTGAAATAAAGACAGACAGACAAAATAACGAAAATGCACTTAGCTTTGATCGCTTCAGATTGCTTCTGAGTTCAGCGCAAGGAAGACCGGGGGATTATGGTCACCTGAAGTACTATAAGATTTTATAGTGAAATTGGGCAGTTGAATTTAGTATGCATAGTCTTCGCTGTCCTTCCAAGCCCAGTCTTGAATCAGTTCCAGTTCTTAAAGAAAGGGCAGAGGAAAGACGAATAGAGACAGAGAGATAGAGAGAGACAAAAGAGAGAGAGAGAGAGAGAGAGAGAGAGGGTGAGAGAGAGACAGAGAGAGGGTGAGAGAGAGAGAAGCAGAAGAGGAAATGCTGGAGACAGATAGACAGGTTGAGACAGACAGAAAAAAACAGACAGACAAATAGACAGAGATAGAGATAGAGTTAGAGACAGACAAAGAGTCAAACAGCAACTATTTAGTACATGTATTGAAAGAAAGTCTTTTTATTGAGGAAAAGCTCTCAGAGGCCTTTTTTTTTTACATCTAAACGAAACCAACTGGGTGATCAAATATTCATGACCAAAGATTTGTCTTTGATATATTAATGTCAGATAAAAGTATAACCGATATGAACACACAATAAAAACACCACAGTCGTTCAGCGCATGGGGGAGGGAGGGGACGGGGAGGGGGCGGGCGACAGAACAGCTGGTGGAAAGAACGAGATACGTTTTGAAAGAGGGTTGGGAAGAGAGGGAGGAGGTAGGTGGGGTTGAGAAGCGAGATGATGATGGGTGGGGGGAGGGCCATGTTTAAACAGGGGGAGGCACAGAGAATCCACCAATTGAAGGAAATTAAAATCGCATAATGAGAAACACATTGTCAGGGCCTATAAGAATTTCAGCAGCACACACACACACACACACACACACACACACACACACACACACACACACACACACAGCATGCACGCACACACGCACGCACACACACACACACACACACACACACACACACACACACACACACACACACACACACACTGGATGAGAAGAAAATAATGGACGGAAGAAGTATCACAGAGACAGAGACACGGAGAGGGAGAGAGAGAGGGAGAGGGGGGGGGGGATAGAAAATCAGTCGAATATGCTAAATATGAACATTGAAAGGTCAAGAATATAACACAGATACAGTTATGCATCTGACACGAAATAATTACCTGGCAGCAATATAGAAGGGAAGACATGAGAGAGAGAGAGAGAGAGGAGAGAGAGAGAGAGAGAGAGAGAGAGAGAGAGAGAGAGACAGACAGACAGACAGAGAGACAGACAGAGAGAGACAGACACAGAGAGAGAGAGAGATTAGGATCATTGGTGAAATAATTGTCTGGCAGCAATATAGATGGCAGCAATATAGAAGGGAAGACATATGTGAGAGAGAGAGAGAGAGAGAGAGAGAGAGAGAGAGAGAGAGAGAGAGAGAGAGAGAGAGAGATTTGGATCATTGGTGAACAAGAGGCAAACCTTTAAAAGTATCCCCCCATAAGAAAACGATTGTGATATGATAAACTAATGAAGCAATGAAAACTTTCTTCACAGTTCAATGAAGTAGCTGTTCTGAAATCTCTGGAACTCTCTGATCATAGTCATCTTAGGAATTCGTTTCCTGACCAATCCAACTTCTTACCGAAAAAAAAAAACTTACATCAATGTTGTAACATTTCTTAAGTGGAAAGCAAGATTGAATCAACCTAAAACTGTATTCAGAACAGTAACAAAATAAAATAAAGGTCATTTTAAATGTTTGATATATCGAAAAGCAGCACATACATACAATTGTCCTCAAACAACCATGGGTACAAACGTTTTAAAATTACAGCCATGATTGGAAACACATTCCTTAACAATGCGTATCCGCATCTGAAAGATCTAGAACATCATGGAACCGCATATATTTTAAAAGCCCGAAACTTAAGGCTCCTTTTAGTCTCGTACATTTCGATCTGTCTCTACAATACACTTAAAATATCCAGCTGACTAATTCTTTGACGGTTTATAATAATGAAAAATGTATTTTAAAAAAATGATAATAAAAAAAAAGCAGACGAGAAAACAAATAGTCCAAGGTAATGACGAAGGGGAAATGCCGCACCCAACATTTTCTACACGGAAGTACACATTTCATGACATACGAGTTTTACATATGATGATGAGGAATAGGCTGATACTACTTTTGTCACTGGGTGGATTTCTTCCATGAAACAGTATTTCAAACAGACTGAAACAGCCTTCAAGATATAGATGACACCTCTCTCAACACGATGGAAAAGTATAAAACAGCGTACAAACAGAAGCTAAAACACATTACGTGGTCATGGTGTGGATAATTATAGGCATTATTATATTATATTTTTCGTTTCAAATGGGCAGAAAAACTAAGAACACAGAAGCGTTGTGAAAAAAAGGGATATTCTGGAAAGTTCACATTATTAAAGATATTAAAGACGAATAGTAACATGTAGCTTAACATCGTTCGTAGAATGACTGCTATTAGGTTGTACTAAATGCAATAGGTGCAACACACAACATTCGCCACTCGCTACGTAATGCTAAAAGAGGTTTAGCACACCTTTTCCCCTGGAAATGTATATTTGCTTGCTTGCTTGCTTGCGCGCGCGCACACACACACACACACACACACACACACACACACACACACACACACACACACACACACACTGCTCATTTGTTGGATGTACATGGACATCTTGTAAATGTTCTGTTCTCGTGTGCGCCCGCTTATAGCGCTTACTCAATACTTGTTAAACTTCGAAAATCATTATAGTTGTTGTTGTTGTTGATGTTAAGCTTTTATTGATGTGTATCAGGGTACCATACAAGGACTGCTGTTTCATTCACATTCTGGGACTTTAGCTCGCCGTTTGTTTTTCACGCGTAAATGGAATGTGGTTGTAGTTGCTGTTGTTGCTGTTGTTGATGTTGTTTCTGTTGTTGTAGTTGTTGTTGGTGGTGGTAGTTTGTGTGTTAATTTGTATGTGTGTGTGCCTTAGCATTACAACGACTTTATAATGACTGTAAACACATAGCTCGAGTGAACTGTCTGCATTAATGAAGAGAGATAAAATGAAGAAGAAAAGTAAGACGTGAGGAATCCTGCTTGTACCTTAGGCTGAGGAAGAACGCTTCCCTTCAACTCCGAAGAATAATTGACTTCAGTCTTCAGAGTCTGGAGAATTGTTGACTTCAGTCTTCAGTGTCTGGAGAATTGTTGACTTCAGTCTTCAGAGTCTAAAGCATTGTTGACTTCAGTCTTCAGAGTCTGAAGAATTGTTGACTTCAGTCTTCAGAGTCTGAAGTATTGTTGACTTCAGTCTTTAGTCTGAAGAATTGTTGACTTCAGTCTTCACAGTCTGAAGAATTGTTGACTTCAGTCTTAAGAGTCTGAAGAATTGTGGACTTTAGTCTTCAGAGTCTGAAGAATTGTTGACTTCAGTCTTTAGTCTAAAGAATTGTTGACTTCAGTCTTCAAAGTCTGGATAAATTGTTGACTTCAGTCTTCAGAGTCTGAAGAATTGTTGACTTACTTTTATTCAAGACTGGCACAGCCTTTAAACTTGAATAAAGTCAGACAAATACAAAGACGAACAATCTAATAGTGGGGGAAAAACAAGCGCAGGCCAACAACTAAATTGTCTTCATAGTAATGACTTGGCAAAACTTTGAACTTACGGGGGGGGGGGGGGGGGGGGGGGGGGGGGGGGGGGGGCAGCAGGAGGTTGAAGATGTAAAAACTGGGAAAATGAAATAAGAAAATATGAAAACTCTTCACTGGCTGCCCAAGGGAACCATCGCAATCCTTTTAAAGGCAGATATATTTGTATTGCCTGCTCCGAGGCCTTTCGTCCGCTGGGTCGGAAACTCATCAGGGAGACACGGCTGGCTGTATCTGCGCTCCTGGCGTCAAATAGAGAGACACACCACAGTCCATAATACCGTGGTGTTCTCACCACCAAGGGTGCAAAAAAAAATCCAATAGCACCCCCAAAAGCAGCCAGCGAAGAGTAGTAAAGGAAACCAAACGAAAGGGTGGGGAGGAAAAAGTTTGCTGAAAAAACTACAGATATTATGCAGATAGTAACAAGTGGGGTAGTCTTTGCTCCCATAAGGAAATCCTTATGGGAGCAAAGACTACCCCACTTGTTTACTGTTTATTGTTTACTGTTCCCTGCCTCATTTCATTTCCAATTAAGTCTAAAAGCTCTTCAGCTACAGAGACTGTAGGTGGGGAGTAGGCTACTAAAATATTTCTTTGAGACTTGCCATCGCTGTGACTTTCGCAGTGGTCAACACCTGTCTTTCCTTCACCACACGTCAACCTGTAAATTTCTGCACCTAAAGCCAAGCTCGACATACCCACCACCGATGGTTTCCTCTGGACAATGTGCATGGAGAAATCATCTGTGATCAGATCCTGAAAGTTCACGTCATTCGGATTTCCAATCAATCTGCGATACGTGAAATGTCTTAAGGTTTTACGAAATGACCGACATTTTCTTATGACATCATTCAGATCTTTCACAATCACCATCTCCACTTGAAGGTGATCCAGGGGTGCGCTCCTCTTCAGCACAGAAAGTAAAGCATTACCAGCTGTTCCTAAAGGGTTGCTGACGTCTGCAGTCAAAGAACGACATTGGTTATTTGAGAAACAGTAGGCCTCAACAACTGAGACTAACTTGGATTCGGATGGTCCATGGCCATTTTGAACCGGTTTGTCCACAGTGTTATATTTAAGCTCCGCTGCCTCAGTTTTTTCTGGCCAGTGATGCAAATTCTTCCTCGTGGAAAATATTTTCTACGCCGGTTCCTATCACGTAACAGTGTACCCGGAGAGCAGGGCAGGCCTGCACCAGAGAATACCAGTCTGTGTCGGACAGTTCTGGCAAGGGACCTTCAGACTGTTCATGCAGCAGGGGAATGAAGATGGTCATAGTTCGCAAAGGTTGACCCATCTTGTTCCGGGCCCTGTTGGCAAACATTCTTAGGAGAGAAGAGCTGAGATTGTAGACGCCTATCTGAAGATGCTGAAGCACGGGAAGTTTAGCCATAAAGAACACGCTAGGAAATTCCGTAAAACAGGGAAGGTATTAGATAACGTTTTATCCCCTGGAAGCGGGGTGTCCTAAACGCAAGTGGGTGAGGCTCTGACAAAATGGGTCGTTCTCTGGAAGACTGAATACTTTGAAGTAGCACTGCAGATTGCAAGAATCACAGTCCTTCAAATGCATCTCAAGGGGCACCGTCACACTCGGTCGTTTCCTCATCTCCAGCATCAGCAGGGACCAGGAGGGTCGATCGTGGTACATGTCGCTGTCAAAGGGCGGGTGAAAATCGTAC
>JADBJO010008368.1:92500-97375 GCA_016801955.1 Conus betulinus
ATGAAGTGATTTCATGTTTACACTGTGAGACATGTAGGAGGACCTGAGGTGAAGACGAAGGAAGGCAGGACATTTGATCGCACTTGCGTTGTTACTACCTTTCTAACTCCTCCTCCTCGTCCTCCTCCTCCTTTTATTTTTGGTACTACTACCATTACTATTACTGCTAACTTTTCAGAAAAAACGCATCCATGTTTAGATGTAGGTGGTGAAACGTCATAGGTTAAGAGAGAGGCAGGCAGACAGACAGACTGACAGACAGACAGAATAGGCTATAACTGCAATGTTATGGCGAAGTAAAGAGGCACCTACATTGTGAATCAGTTGCATTAATCAAGTGTAATCGCATGAATGGACAAGATGAAAGGGTGGGGAATGGAGAGGGGGGGAGGAACAGGAGGAAGCAAAAAAAAGTGAGAAATAACTGTTTAGAGATTCCTCCTACGATACTAAGGGTACTATCATCAGACAACCACCACCACCATTACAGTTTTTGCTGCTTCCACTGTGACAACTTTACTACTACACCACCACAAACCACTACTGCAACTACTACTACTACTACTACTACTACTACTACTATTGCTGCTGCTACTGTTACTACTACTATTGCTGCTGTTGCTGTTACCACTTCTACTGCTGCTGCTCCTCCTCCTCTTCCTCTTCCTTCTACTACAACTATTACTTCTGCTACAACAACTACTACTGAAAGAATAATCAATATGACAATTGTGGTCACCCTATTGGAAAAAACAACAAAAAAACACCATCATTACGGACATTGTCCACATTTACTTACGTGTACTCTTTTGTTTGAAGTACCGAAAAACAACTTTCTCAGGCTTGCATATATTTCACCAGTGTGCTGCTTTGAGAAAATGCTTTTTTTCCATATAACTTCATGCAGACGAGTGCATGGAGGCAAATGTGGATATTGTCCTACTACTACTTCTGCTGCTACTGCTGCTGCTGCTGTTGTTATTATCACTCTCACCATTCCTCTTGTTACCCTTCTCGGTACTACGACTACTGCTACTACTACTACTACTACTACTACTACTACTACTACTACTACTACTACTACTACCACTACTACTACTGCTACAACAACAACTACTACTACTATAATTAACTGACTGACCTAAAGATCCAGGACCAATCACACAGGGCTGATGGACACTCTGGTCAGTACTGAAGACAGGGAGCACTCACGATCTGCTGTTGTCACTGCAGGTCAATGTAGAACATCGCTCAGGAGCTGGTCAGAGAGGAAGTGTTGTCACTGCAGAGATATTGTCAGAACAGCCCGCACGTGCAGCGAGTGGCGGAGAGAACCACTATCACATCACGAAAATCATTCATACGAAAGCGTCCAGCCAGTTGTTGTGTGTGGTGTGTGTGTGTGTGTGTGTGTGTGTGTGTGTGTGTGTGTGTGTGTGTGCGTGCGCGCGCGCGCGTGCGCACGTGCATGTGTGCAAGCATGTGTGCATATATGATAATGATGATGATGAAAAAAATAATAATGATGATGAAGATCATGATGATGACGATCATGATCGTCATCATCATCATGATATCGACAACAACAACAACAACAACAACAACAACAGTATAACGATGATGATGATGATGATGATGATGATGATGATATCGGGTTTTATCCTGCCACAGAAGAACGATTCAAAGTGCTTGTACCCGTAATTTCGCACTTGCGATCCGTAACTCAGTTGACAGTTTGCGACTACGTGGATAGAAGCAGGGGAGATGTAAAGGAAGGGCTTTCATTGGTTGTGAGGGGGGGGGGGGGGGGAGAGGGGAAGGAGCGGGCAAGATTAAGGGGAGAGGAAAGGAGGTTTGGTGGTAGGGTGGGTGGAGATGGAGGGAAAGGAGTGTCGTTCCGCATGGGTTTACAAGTGTGACAAGACAAGCAACTGTATGTACAAGAAGGTACACCACACCAGGAACTGTTGGTATTGATCCGAGGCGAATGATGGAAATAAATCACGAGAGAGAGAGAGAGAGAGAGAGAGAGAGAGAGAAAGAGAGAGAGAGAGAGATCAGAACGCTTAATGTACATTGGCTCCACTAGAAGTTAAGGGGAACGACAGACATTCATTGGTGAGTATAAACAGTAGTAGTAGTAGTAGTAGTAGTAGTAGTAGTAGTAGTAGTAGTAGTAGTAGCAATAGACTGTTAGTTTACAAAATTAACACAACTGCAGATGTACATAAATGACATAATCTTCTTTTCTTTTCTAACGTCGTTGCTTGTCAACTGACGTTGAATTATGACCTTGAAATTAGCTTTTCCCTTCGTTCATTGTCTGAGACATGAGTCTGGACAAATGATGTCTAGAAGTAACATGTGCTGCTTTAAGCAGCAAATAAAAGGGAACCCTTGCCAATTCCTCGAACAATTCTCTCCTGAAATCTTCATAGACAGAACACCTAAATAAGAAAGGCTTTTTATTGTCAGCTGAAATGAAATGATTAATTTCCCTCCAGCCTTCTTCTTTTGATTGGTCACGTTTAGCCCACATTGTGTAGTGCAGTCAAAATGGGAAGATAGGACCTTAAAAATGTCACGTCATTAAATAGAAGGATGTACTGACTATATTTAACACAAGCACTCGAAATTGAGGTTCATCAAGGGGTTATTTGGTCGACTTGTTCGTTGAACCGAATGGCTGACTGGCTGTCGAGCTAATAAATATTCCTTTTCTTTAAAAGTTCAGCAACGGTTCTTTTTTTTATTTAGCTTAAGTATCACGCCTTAATTTGAGTTGACCCTTATGACTCCATTACAGATTCATTGTTGGCGAAAATCATCTCATAAATACTATCAAATTAATGATCAGCTCTTTTCGCAGAAATCTACTCATATGTTAGAAAGTCACACACTACATGTGCTCAGCTGTGCCTTCCTGCCATTCTATCATCGGTGAACTATGGCCAATCTCTTTCCTCTAATGAATGACAACTCTCAACATCTGTGTGAATGTGATATCGGAAGACAATCGTGCATGTTAGTTCTCTCTACTGAAACAAAACCCATCATCAGCAGTCACCTCAGGTTTCATTGTTGATGATGGCAGAGACAAAGCTGTGGAGAAGGGGCACGAAGCGAAGGACAACGACGTCACAGCAGCGGGTCGTGGTGTCTGGCTCGTCAAAGTAAGTTTCGATGAATGGCACATTCCTCACCATTGTCAAAGAGCTTGCGTGGCTTCAAACGTTTGTTGTTGTTGTTTTCCTGTTCATAGATCACTGCTGCCGCCTAATGCGTCTTGTTTACTTTTTTACTTTCGATGACTTGAGTAGACTCACAGACTGAAGTCCACAAGTTGTGAGATAACATTTCAGTGTGAGCGTTGACTGAAACATACTGCAAATAAACAAACCAAACCGTGTGCAGTCAGTGATGTAGATCTTTACAACCATAAGAGGTAAATGGATGGGTGTGTGGTAATGAGGTCGTCTGTTTAACTAGGGCTTTGCTCGCTTGTTTGTAGTGAGCAACTTGTGAATTTTTGACAATCTGAATTCTTAGGCAGAGATGCATTTTCGATCAGAATGGTAAACTTCCGGAGTAGTCTACCACCCAGACTTTGGACAGTTTCTGGCTTCATCTTCACTGTTATCCATAACTGTAATCGGCTTCATCTTTACTGTTATCCATTACTGTAATCGGCTTCATCTTTACTGTTATCTATTACTGTAATCGGCTTCATCTTTACTGTTATCCATTACTGTAATCGGCTTCATCTTCACTGTTATCTATTACTGTAATCGGCTTCATCTTTACTGTTATCTATTACTGTAATCGGCTTCATCTTTACTGTTATCCATTACTGTAATCGGCTTCATCTTTACTGTTATCTATTACTGTAATCGGCTTCATCTTTACTGTTATCCATTACTGTGATCGGCTTCATCTTCACTGTTATCCATTACTGTAATCGGCTTCATCTTCACTGTTATCCATTACTGTCATCGGCTTCATCTCCACTGGTTTCCATTACTGTAATCGAAAAGATCATTTAAATGTTAAGCAGGGTGCATGAGCAAAAAACCTGTTCGAATCTTGAGTGTCAGTTCTCAATTTATGATCTACTAAAGCTGCTATTTTCAAGACGGCTTACAATGTTTGAGGCCCGCACAGAATACACTCAGTGCATCTCTCATCCGATGTGAATGTATATCCAAACACACACACGCGCGCGCGCGCGCGCACAGAGAGAGAGAGAGAGAGAGAGGGAGAGAGAGAGAGAGAGAAGAGGGGGAGGTAAAGGAAGAGGAGATGTCCTCCATCTTCGTAATAGTGCTCAAGGTGGCAGAATGGAAAAGTGACCCCGGATTTGCCACTATGATTTTCTTGTGTCTTTACACATCATAAACTGAAATGCATGTGTCAACAATTGATTTATTGGAGCTCTGGGAGATATAACCATGCTATTAGCGAATTTTCCTTCTTTGGGCTCTACACATTTGCGATTACAGGGTATACTTAGTTAAAGACCGGTCGATATGGACCTAATCCACTCATCATGAAATGGTTTACAGTTCCTGATAGAAAGATGATTGTTTCCATTTATAGATAGTCAACGTTTTGCAGAAACATTGCCCATTTGACAGTATTTGGAGCCAACTTCCGGTATTTAAAAAAAACGTAAAACAAACTGGCTTACCGCCTAGTTGCAAAGTAAGACGACTGGAGGCGGAAATCTAAACAATGAGGCCTCGTTTTCATTCAACGCCTACCTTGCGCTGAAGAGATAAAAGATAAGTGACAAACTCGTTCATTTTCATTGTCCTATTGTTTGTGTTTTGCCTGAAAAGGACCTACAAGGTCGAAAACGCGTCGTGTTGTCTTGTG
>JADBJO010008369.1:5000-7500 GCA_016801955.1 Conus betulinus
ATTTCCCATACAGTCCTTCGAATGAGACTATAAACCGAGATTCCGTGTGTGAAGGCACGCATAACATCTTGCACACACGTCAAATCCCATCACCAACTCTCGGAAAAGAAGGTCAGTTTGGCCATGGTGTGGATGACACGTTACGCATAGCATGAGAAATGGAAAGAATGAGGGAAGTAAGGAAAAATTGAGTGAACGATATTGACTGGATGACACGGGAAACGACTGAATGAAGCGCCATCTGGCCGCTCTTCAGTCGACACTATCCAGGTGGGCAGCCTGTTGTGCAAACGAGTGTGGATTGTAAAGCGCTCAGAGCTTGGTCTCTAGCCGAGAATAGGCGCTATATAAGTATTCACTATGATGATGATGATGATAATAATAATAATAGTAATATGCTAAACACATTGTCGGAAGTTTAACCTTTACGGGATGACGTTTTTGACTACACAGACGACCCCCATCGTGTGGGTCGCCTAAGACCCCCACACATTTTGTACATGCTTTTCCCTATTGCTTATCCCTATTCAGATCATGTGAGTCACATGTAGAGACCCCACGCCTGATAAAAGGGCGGTTCAGCAACTTATTCTCCCCCCCCCCTCCCCCCCCCCCCCCCCCCCCCCCCCCCCCCCCCCCCCCCCGTGGCGTGGGTCATGTGCCACCCATTCAAATGTATAGGTCCTGGGGGGAACCGCGACTTGATTACGCTGTTAACTGATCGTTGCCCAGTACATGAAATGTCAGTGACCAATAGCTATTAAGATCGTCGGAAACTCCTAAGATTTCGTGAGCACAGCTCTATCCGTTCATAAGATATGATTTTTTTTTCTTTTTTTTTTTGTATAGAGTCGCTGGGTCATTGAAGACCCAGGAAGCACGGTAGTACAGGTTTGAAGCTGTTTGCGGGAGAAACTACTGTGGAGATGATGTTTCTCTTTGTGTCACTGCCACAAAAGAGAAGCACCACCACCACCACACCACCACCCCCCCCCCTCCCTCCTCCTTTCCTCTTACCCCCTGCCTGTCCCCCCTTCTCGCCCCTCATTCCCCCTCCCTCTCCCCCCCCCCCGTCCCTCTTTCCCCCACCCCCCCCCCCCGCCCGCTGCAGCGCATCTGTCGCCCCCTCCCCCCCCCCCCCCCCCCTCTGGTGGCAACCTTGTGAGTGCTCGTACGGGACACTACCGCTTAGTAGTTTTTTTTTTTTTTTTATTATTATTTTTTTTTTTAATCGTTTAAGAATCTCCCGCCAGCGTTGTCGGTCGATTCGATTTGTGTCAGACCTGATGGCGGCCACCCTTTGAAGTCTCTACCCCCCCCCCCCCAATTACACCCCCCCCCCTCCCCCCCCCCCACACCTCATCACTTTTTTTTTTTTTTTGTCTGTCATGCAAGCTTGAAGCAGTTGTCTTCCCCCCCCCACCCACCCCCCCCCCACCGATGGTGTCGTCTGTGTAGTCAAAACGTCCCCACCACTGCTGTCCTCTTGCTGGTGGCGGCTTCTCTCCCCTTTTCTCACCCCCACGGTCGCCTTCTCCTCCCCCCCCCCCACCCACCCCACCCCATTTTCTCCCCCCTTCCTCTCCCCCTACCCACCCCCCATCCCCCCCCCCCACCTCTTTCCTTCCACCTTTGCAAGCAGGTGAGACGAGAGATCGTGAAGTTGTGAGCAGAAACTAACCACAGGGGACCCGAGCTTTGTCCTTGCACCCCCCTCCCCACCCCCCCCCCCCCCACACACACACACACACTCCCCCTCACCCTTCAGCTCCTCCAAGCTTCTCTCCTCCTCTCCTTTCCTTTCTTCGTTCGACACATGCTGCCTGTCACGGTCGTTGTCCTCATACCTGGCGTGGGTTTGGTGGTGATGGTGTGTTCAGGGGGGGGGGGGGGGGGGGGGGGGGGGGGGGGGGGGGGGGGGGGGGGGGCTAACTATCGGCAAGGTGCTCTCTGTGTGTGTGTGTGTGTTAGTGTGTGTGCGTGTGTGTGTGTGTGTGTGTGTGTGTGGTGTGTGTGCGTGTGGGGGGTGTGGGTGTGGGGGTGTTTGTGTGTGTGTTAGTGTGTGTGTGTGTGTGTGTGTGTGTGTGTGTATGTGTGTGTGTGCGTACGTGGGTGCGTGCGTGCGTGCGCGCGCGTGTGTGTGTATGATAATACAGAAAAGGGGAGATGGTCACAGAAGATTGAGAATGGGTCAGTACAGGGAAATGCATTCTCGTGGTCACTTTTGTGGACACTGTAAACCAACGGATGGGATACACACACACACACACATATACACGCGCGCGCGCTCTCTCTCTCTTTCTCTCTCTCTCTCCCTCTCTCTCTCTCTCTCTCTCTCTCTCTCTCACACACACACACACACACACACACATTTACACACACACACTCACACACACACAATCACACACACACACACACACACACACACACACACACACTCACACACACACACACACACACACACACACACATTTCACACACACACACACACACACACACA
>JADBJO010008369.1:12500-25000 GCA_016801955.1 Conus betulinus
CTCTTGGGTCTTCTTCAAGCAAAAAAAAAAAAAAAAAAAAAAAAAAAATCGTTGCCATTTAACATTTAGGACAGTACAAACAAAGAACGAAGCGAGACGTATCTGATGTCCATGTGGTGTGCTGTGAAGAACGGCCGCCACAGAAGGAAATGACAGAGGGGATTATGAAGAGAGGAAAAAAGGAGGGGGGGGGGGGGGCGGGGGGGGGAGGGGGAGGGGGTGGGTGGAGGGAGGGTTGTGTGGCGATGGTTAAGTGGGGTAGTGTGTGGTGGGGTGGTATGTGGCGGTTGTGGTTGAGATGGCTTGACGTGGTTGAAATGTGTCTAAGTTCACCGCCAGTCATCCCACTTTTGACACCAGGAAGTTCCCGGTTCGCTATCTTTCTGTCTGTCAGTCGGCTCGCTCTTCTCGTTCTTCCTTCCTGGTTGTGTGTGCGTGTGTGTGTGTGTGTGTGTTTGTGTGTGTGTGTGTGCGCGGGTGTGTGTGTTGGGTGTGGGGTGGGTGTGTGTGTGTGGGGGGGGGGGGATGGGTGCGCGCGCATGTCTTTCCATCTCTTTCCCAGTCTGTTCCTTTCTCTGCTTTCTTTATTTCTGACTTTGTTCTCTGTCTCTGCCCATCCGTCTGTCTGTCTGTCTCTCGAGCCTCCCTCCCCTCCCCCCTCCTCCTTTCTCTCTCTTTGCTCCGTGTGTGTGTGTGTGTGTGTGTGTGTTGTGTGTGTGTGTGTGTGGGTGTGTGTGTGTGCGGGGGCGCGCGCGTCTTCACGCGTGTGCATGTTGCAATTTTATTATGATTTGTTCCTCTCTTCCTCATGTACCGTTAATGTGTTTCCATGGTTGATTTGCCTACTCTGGTCTCTCTCTCTCTCTCTCTCTCTCTCTCTCACACTCACACAACACACACACACACACACACACACACACACACACACACACACACACACACACCACATACACACCTCTATTCACATATCTATTCATATCTCTCTCTCCTCTCTCTCTCTCTCTCTCTCTCTCTCTCTCTCTCCTCTCTCTCTCTCTCTCTCTCAACTGCTGAAATTAGCACCCTCAACTGCTGAAATTATTCAAACTGTACCGCTCTCTGAAATCGGATAGATACGAATGTAGGTAGGTTGTGTGGTGTGTGTGTTTTTTTTTTTTGTTTGTTTTTTGTTTGTGTTTTTTTTTTTTGCGAGGGTTCCCAGCCATGTTGGCATTGCAGGCGACGAAGCTGGTTGATCCAGCTTGCCAAGAGTACTGCCACAAAGAAAGAGTTGAGCAGACTGTCTATCCCTCACACTGATCTGGAACCCCAAACCAGGCTTACGTAGCAGAGTTCTGGCAAGAGGAATGGAACTTGCAGACGGATAGCAAACTCTATAAGATCTGTTCAAACCTGACAAGAGTTTTTTTTTTTTTTTTTTTTTTTTTTTTTTTTTTTTTTTTTTTTACCATGTTCCCGAGGCGGCTGTAAAGAAGGAACAGTCTTGTGCTGTTGGCACACAGGCCACTCCTTTTAAGCCCATTTCTTATCTTTTAAAAAAGTGAAGAAGTTCCATGGTGCATTCCATGTCATGTGCCGCTCACAGCGAGACATTTTTTTTTTTTTTTTTTTTTTTTAGAGTGTTGGGATTTACAGGATGTAAAACATTTTACAGCAGACTCCATGAAAAAACCTCGTTCAGTGAGGAGGTCCCCGCTGATGTGATCTTTGACTTTCTAAAAGATATTAACGTTTCAAAAAAAAAAAATCTGATCTAAGATTTTACAAAAAAAAAAAAAAAAAAAAAAGAATTGTCACATTCCCAGCGTGTTCTTAGGATTTTTTTTTTCCTTACGCAGGCTGATATTCCTGCGGACACTCCCTATATGGACAGGCAAGGATTAATCCCATCTACCCAACAAAGGGGAGTGAAGTTTTTTGTGTGTATGACCGTTTTTTTTTTTTTTTTTTTTTTTTTTTTTTTTTTTTTATTCCCGCCGTGTTTTTAGGTGTTATTTAAAAGGTTGTATGACTTGAGATTTTATTTTATGTTAGTTTTTTTTTTTTCTTTTTCTTTAAATATGGCTTGTGAGTTTGACGTCAAAGGCGGTGACAGCCCCGGATATGGCCCACCGCGGTCGGCTGGACTATGAGCAACATTACCTTACCTCTCTCTCTCTCTCTCTCTCTCCTCTCTCTCTCTGTGTCTCCCCCCTTCCCCTCCTCCTGTCCACCACCATCGTCCCTTAATTCACCCCCAGGGGGTCAATGTGTACGCATGGGACCAGAAGTGGAGTAGGGCGAACTATCTTTAGTCGGAGTGAACGGATGGTTGTTAGAGACACTAGCAGGCGTGTGTGTGTGTGTGTGTGTGTGTGCGTGTGTGTGTGTGTGTGGGTGGGTGTGGGTGACTGTTTGGCAATGGAAAACATCGCGGCCACCACAGAAATATCTTTTTTTGAAAAAAAAAGTAAGACAAACCAAAAACAAAAAACAAAAAAACGAAACCAAAAAACAAAAAAACAAAAAAAAAACCCCCAAAAAAAAAAACAAAAAAGGGGGGGGGGGGGGGCGGGGGGGCGGGGGAAGGGGTCACCCTGACCGACTTTGTAGCAGCTATTCTGTGGTGATCACATCGAACTGCGGAAGAAGGAAGAGGAAACGGAGAGGGGGAGGAGGAGGAGGAGGAGGAGGGAGGAGAAAGAGGAGGGAGGAGGAGAAGGAGACGGAGGGGGAGGAGAGAGGAGAGAGGAGGAGGAGGAGGAGGAGGAGGAGGAAGAGGAAGGGGGGATGGGGGGGGGGGGAGGAAAAGGACTAAAACTGCGGGAAGAAGGAAGGCATAAAAGGAGGGGAGGAGGAGAAGGAAAGGCAGGGAGAGGAGGAGGAAGGGAGGAGGAGGAGGAGGGGGAGGAGGGGGAGGAAGGAGAAAGGAGAAGGAGGAGGAGGGAGAAAAAGAGGAGGAGGAGGAGGATGGGTAAGGGAAAGGAAGTGAAACAGACAGCCAACAACCGAGGGCAATGAAGAACTTAACAGAAAAAGTGAAGATGAGAACGACAAGAAAAGAAAGAAAGAAAGAAAAAGGAGGAGGACGAGGAGGAGGAGGAGGAGGAAGGGGAGAAGGATGAACGAAGAAAACGAACGAGAAGAAAAAAAAGTCAATAGAAAGAAAAAGAAAAAAAGAAAAAAAGAAAACAAAAGAAAGAAAGAAACAAAGAACAGTTTATGAAGAAATTATGTAAGGAATTGAAGCTAATCCCCAAACCATGCCAAAACCAAACTGATTTTTCAGAAAAAAAAGTACAAAAACTTGAAAGCGTCATACAGGCAATACTATCACATAGTTTGTTACCCTCCATCCTGCATAATTTCCCCCATATACCCCTCTTGCCCCCCCCCCCCCCCTTACCCCACCTTCCCGCCTGTTCCCCCCCCCCCCCCCCCCCCCCCACTACATATATACATACAAAAAGGCGCGGAACTGAACTCATCATACAGGAAATGCCATCCCATAGTCTGACACCCCCACCCTGCACCCCCCCCACCCCCCCACCCCGTCATCCTTCTCCTTCACACCATTGTCACTGTGTGTGTGTGTGTGTGTGTGTGTGTGTGTGAGTGAGTGAGTGAGTGTGTGTGTGTGTGTGTGTGTGTGTGTGTGTGTGTGTGTGCACATTCGTGCTTGCACATGTGTGTGTGTGTGTGTGTGTGTGTGTGTGTAAGCACGCGCGCATGATCTTGGGTCTAGTCCGTGGAAAAGCGGACCCTTCCGCGCAACTCAAGTCAATCAATCAATGAACGGATGTCGGGCCATGTCAATTTCTGTTCTTCAAAACACACACACACACACACGCTCACACACACACACACACACGCACACGCACACGCTCACGCTCACACACACACACGCACACGCAAACACACCCTCAAGTCAAAAGCGCCCAACGGCAGTGTCGTGCAACCTACGTCACAAGGTGTGCTGTCTACGCCACAGATCTGACAGAAGGAGAACTGTACTTACTCACCACACCACACCATACCATACCAATACCATACATCGTGCGACCCACCCACCCACCCACCGCCTGGCTGGGCTTGGCTTCTCGCCCACTTGGCTTTGTGGGGCCGTTAAAACCAGGTACACTGACGTCACACGTCACCCGGTACAGCCAGCCACCACCGTGGGGTGGGGATGGGGGGGGTGGGGTGCGGGGTGGGGGGGGGGGGGGGGGTCAGCACATCATCATCATCATCATCAGATCGGAACGTTGATAACAAGACAATAGGGGGAGGGTGTGGTTGTGGGGGGGGGGGGGGAGAGAAGAAGCAACAACAAACAAAACAAACAAACACAAAAACTTTTCCACCTCCAGTACGCAGGACTCTTGATGAACAACCTAAAGCACACCCGATCCCAGCTTAATTTAATTCATCCTAAACCCAAGCCCATATCCTAATTATGCTAAGCGAAGCTAAGCTAACCAAACCCAACCCCAAGCTGAATCTACACTGTGACCGTAACCCGAACTGTGGAAATTCGTGAGAGTTTAAGGGAGAGAGAGAGAGAGAGAGAGAGAGAGAGAGTGAGGTTCACTGATAGATTGCTCTTGCTGTGTAGATCAGGGAAGTTTGTCATTTTTTTTTTTTTTCTCCGTCGAATGGAGAGAAAAAAAAAATCGTCCGCTTCTAAGTTTGGTGTTCATACTGGCTGATCGAGGTTGGTTACGGAATTTAAAAAAAAAAAAAAAAAAAGCAAGAACACACAAAGAAAAAAAAAACAGGACTGTCTCAACATGGAATTTTCACAGACTAAACTAAAATGTCGCACAACAGGCACGGTGTCAGTTTTGAAACGACTAATTTAATCAAAATAACCGTGACAGACATGTACACAAAATAACCGCTTTTTTTTTTTTTTTTCATCTGGAATAGTTCTTCGTTAATCCAAATGTGTTCATTCTTCTTATCGTGGAGCTAAAACAAAATTGATCCTTATCTAAAAGGCATGGGGTGGGAAAGGAGTGGGGGGGTGGTGGAGGAGAGGAGAGGGAGGTGTGAGGAGATGGGAGAAGGAGGGGGGAGGGGGCGGGGGGGGGGGGGAGGGGACGGGGGGGAGGGGGAGGGGGGACGGGGACTTGGTAGGTAGTGGCTTTGTTCCCGTTTTGTAGTCAGCAACATACTCGACGTCTTACGTCACACGTTATGAATTCCGGCCACCGAATTCGAGGAGGGGAGGGAATTCAGAGGGGGTGGGGGAGGGCGGAAGGGCCGGGGGGGGGGGGCAAGCGCGGGGGGGGGGGGGGGGGGAGGGGAGGGGAGAGAGGAGGGGGGAAGAGGAGGTGCGAAGCGAAGTGTCGGGGTGGGTGGGTGAGTGGGGTGGGGTGGGGGGGGGGAGGGGGTTAGTAGGGAGAGCGACGTTGTCGTCGTGTCAGTTGTGAGGTCGTGCGTCTGGGAAGAAGGGGACGGAGTCGACGTGGCGCTCCCACACGAGGGTCAAGGTCAGGTCACGACAGAGGCGCACTAGGCATGACATCTAAGAAAAGTGTTTTTATGTTGGTGTTTTTTGTTGTTTTTGTTGGCTTTTTGTTGGGGGTGGGGGGGGGCTGGGGGGGGGGGGGGGTGAGGGGGGTCTTCAAGCTCCTTCGAGGACCCTTTGAGGCATGAGGTGGGTGATGTGTGGGGGGACCAAGGCGGAGAGGGGAGAGGTGTGTGTGTGTGTGTGTGTGTGTGTGTGTGTGTGTGTGTGTGTGTGTGTGTGAGTACAACTTTGAGTTAAATCTGACATTAAATTGGGTTTCAGTCAGTCAGTGTGTGTGTGTGTGTGTGTGTGTAGTGTAGTGTGTAGTGTGTGTGTGTGTGTGTGTGTGGTGTGTGTGTGTGTGTGGTGTATAGTGGGTGTGTGTAGTGTGTGTGTATAGTAGTGTGTGTGTGTATAGTGTGTGTGTGTGTGTGTGTGTGTGTTGTGTGTGTGTGTGTGTGAGGGGGGGGGAAAGGGTGGTGTTGGAGGAGGCGCGAGAGGAGTGGCAGTGACGTGTGAGCGCTACGAGAGACAGCAACAGTAGGTAACAAGATGCGAATAGAAGAGTTCTCGCTCCCTCATTCTCCCATTCCCCCCACCCCCACCCCCACCACCCCAATTTCCCACCCCTCCACTCTCCCCGTTCCCTCTTCTCCCTCTGTCCCGCCCCACAAACACACTCTCCAACCTTATCCCCATCTGCCTTTTCCCCCACAAAACACACTCTCCAACCTTATCCCCATCTGCCTTGCCCCACAAACACACTCTCCAACCTTATCCCATCTGCCATTCCTTTACCCCCACACCCCCCCCCCCCCCCCCCCCCCCACCTTATCCCCCCATCTGCCTTCCCCCCACCCCACTCGTTCCAACCTTATCCCCCCCCCACAAACACTCCAACCTCTCCAACCTTATTCCCCATCTGCCTTTCCCCCACAAAACACACTCTCCAACCTTATCCCCATCTGCCTTTTCCCCACAAACACACTCTCCAACCTTATCCCCATCTGCCTTTTCCCCACCACAAAACACTCTCCAACCTTATCCCCATCTGCCTTTCCCCCCCCAACAAACAACACACTCTCCAACCTTATCCCCATCATCTGCCTTTCCCCCACAAACACACTCTCCAACCTTATCCCCATCTGCCTTTCCCCCACAAACAAACACTCTCCAACCTTATCCCCATCTGCCCTTTCCCCCACAACACACACTCTCCAACCTTATCCCCCATCTGCCCCCCCCCCCCCCCCACAAACACACCCTCCTCAACCTTATCCCATCTGCCTTCCCCCCCCCCCCCCCCCCCCACTCCCCCCCCACAAACACACTCTCCAACCCTATCCCCATCTGCCTTCCCACCCCCCCCCCCCCCCCTCCCCCCCCCCCCCCCACCCCCACCCCTCTTCCACCCCCCCCCCATCTACCCCCCCCCCACAAACCCACTCTCCAACCTTATCCCCATCTGCCTGTTCCCCCACAAACACACTCTCCAACCTTATCCCCATCTGCCTTCCCCCCACAAACACACTCTCCAACCTTATCCCCATCTGCCTTCCCCCCCCACAAACACACTCTCCAACCTTATCCCATCTGCCTTTCCCCCACAAACACACTCTCCAACCTTATCCCCATCTGCCTTTTCCCCCACAAACACACTCTCCAACCTTATCCCCATCTGCCTTTTCCCCACAAACACACTCTCCAACCTTATCCCCATCTGCCTTTCCCCCACAAACACACTCTCCAACCTTATCCCCATCTGCCTTTCCCCCACAAACACACTCTCCCAACCTTATCCCCATCTGCCCTTTTCCCCCCACAAACACACTCTCCAACCTTTATCCCAATCTGCCTTTTCCCCCCCAAACACACTCCTCCCACCTTATCCCCATCTGCCTTTCCCCCACAAACACACTCTCCAACCTTATCCCCATCTGCCTTTTTTTCCCCAAACAAACACACTCTCCAACCTTATCCCCATCTGCCTTTCACCCCCACAAAACACACCTCCCAACCTTATCCCCAAACCCTTCCCCCCCCCACACCCCCCCCCCCCCCCCTTTCTGCCCCCCCCCCCCCCACACACCTCCCCAACCTTATCCCCATCTGCCCCCCCCCCCACCCCCACCCTCTCCAACCTTATCCCCATCTGCCCTTCCCCCCCCACCCCACCCCCAACCCCACCCCCCCCATCCCCCCCCCCCCAAACCCACTCTCCCCCTTTATCCCCATCCCCCACCCCCCCAAACACCCCCCCCCCCCATCCCCATCCCCCCCCCCCCCCCCCCCCCCCCCCCCCCCCCCCCCCCCCCCCCCCCCCCAAACCACCCCCCAACCTTATCCCCCACTGCCCCTCCCCCCCCCCCCCCCACCCCCACCCCCCCCAAACACACCTCCCAACCCCCCCCCCATCCCCCCCCCCCCCCCCAACAAACACACTCTCCAACCTTATCCCCATCTGCCCCCCCCCCCCCCCCCCCCCAAACCATCCCCCCCCAACCCTTTCCCCCCAACACACTCCCCCCCCCCCCCACACTCCCCCCCCCTTTCACCCCCCCCCCCCCCCCACCGCCCCCCCCACACAAACACACTCTCCAACCTTATCCCCATCTGCCTTCCCCCACCCCCCCCCCCCCCCCCCCCAAACAAACCACTCTCCAACCTTATCCCCATCATTGCCTTTCCCCCCCCACAAACACACTCTCCAACCCTTATCCCCATCTGCCTTCCCCCCCCCCCCCCCACAAAACACTCTCCCAACCTTATCCCCATCTGCCTTCCCCCCCCCCCACAAACACACTCTCCAACCTTATCCCCATCTGCCTTTTCCCCACACAAACACACTCTCCAACCTTATCCCCATCTGCCTTTCCCCACAAACACACTCTCCAACCTTATCCCCATCTGCCTTTTCCCCCCCACAAACACACTCTCCAACCTTATCCCCATCTGCCTTTCCCCCCAAAACACACTCTCCACCTTATCCCCATCTGCCTTTCCCCCCCAACAAACACACTCTCCAACCTTATCCCCATCTGCCTTTTCCCCCACAAACACACACTCTTCAACCTTATCCCCATCTGCCTTTTCCCCCCACAAACACACTCTCCAACCTTATCCCCATCTGCCTTTTCCCCCACAAACACACTCTTCAACCTTATCCCCATCTGCCTTTCCCCCCCCCCCCACAAACACACTCTCCAACCTTATCCCCATCTGCTTTCCCCCCAAAAACACTCTCTCAACCTTATCCCCATCTGCCTTTCCCCCACAAACACACTCTCCAACCTTTATCCCCATCTGCCTTTTCCCCCCACAAACACACTCTCCAACCTTATCCCCATCTGCCTTTCCCCCACAAACACACACTCTTCAACCTTATCCCCATCTGCCTTTCCCCCCCCAAACACACTCTCAACCTTATCCCCATCTGTCTTTCCCCCCCCCCCTCTCCAACCTTTCCCCCCCCCCCCCCCCCCCCCCACAAACACACTCTCCAACCTTATCCCCATCTGTCTTTTCCCCCCACAAACACACTCTCCAACCTTATCCCCATCTGCCTTTCCCCCCCACAAACACACTCTCCAACCTTATCCCCATCTGCCCTTTCCCCCCACAAACACACACTCTCCAACCTTATCCCCATCTGCCTTTTCCCCCACAAACACACTCTCCAACCTTATCCCCATCTGCCTTTCCCCCACAAACACACTCTCCAACTTTATCCCCATCTGCCTCCCCCCCCCCCCCCCCCCCCCCCCCCCCCCCCCCAACACACCACTCTCCAACCTTATCCCCATCTGTCTTTTCCCCCCCCAAACACACACTCTCCAACCTTATCCCCATCTGCCTTTCCCCCCCACAAACACACTCTCCAACCTTATCCCCATCTGCCTTCCCCCCACAAAAACACACTCTTCAACCTTATCCCCATCTGCCTTTCCCCCCCACAAACACACTCTCCAACCTTATCCCCATCTGCCTTTTCCCCCACAAACACACTCTCCAACCTTTTCCCCATCTGCCCCCCCCCCCCCCCCCCCCACAAACACACTCTTCAACCTTATCCCCATCTGCCTTTTCCCCCACAAACACACTCTCCAACCTTTTCCCCATCTGCCTTCCCCCCCCCCCCCCCCACAAACACACTCTTCACCTTATCCCCATCTGCCTTTCCCCCCACAAACACACTCTTCAACCTTATCCCCATCTGCCTTTTTCCCCACAAACACACACTCTTCAACCTTATCCCCGTCCACCTTTTCCCTTCACCGAAAAAATGGAAGGGAGGAAATCTAACAGTGCATTCTAGAGGTAGAGCTGGGGGTAGGGGGAGTGGGGTGGGGGGGGGGGGGGAGGGAAGCACGCACTCTTACCTAAAGAAAAATCTGCGTGAAAACGCGTCATCAGCTAACACACACACACACACACACACACACACACACACACACACACACACACACACACACACACCCAGAGAGAGAGAGAGAGAGAGAGAGAGAGAGAGAGGATGATGATGATGATGATGATGATGATAATCTTTATTTCCAAGGGATAACAGATAAGCAAACACATGCTTTTTTTCATCCGCCCCTTGCCCCACTAAGGGGACTAACTAAGCATGACTAGCGATTACTAAGCATAACTAGCGACTAAGACTTACACAAATTATAACAAACACACATATCTTCACAAATGCATTAAAAATTGATGAGTTGCTCATCTACTAACATTTAAGGCGAATATGACTTTAAAGAAAAAAAAAAAAAAAAAAAAGAGAGAAAGCAATTGCAACAACAAACAAAAATAAAGAAATTGATTTCAAAGACGAGAAAGGAAAAAAAAAAAAAATCAGCACACACAGACATAGAATAAGCGATCCTCCTATCGAAGAGAGAGAGAGAGAGAGAGAGAGAGAGAGAGGAGAGAGAGAGAGAGGCGGAGAGAGAGGAGAGAGAGAGAGAGAGAGAGAGAGTTACATTCCTTTTGTAAAATATTAACATAAGAGCAAGCTGCTAAGGATGATAATTAGACAATTACAATGCATCAGTAATATCAACATTTTTTTTTTAACAGTTACATGTGGTTACAAGGCAAGACAAGAACGAGCAATGCTACAATCAATTATCAGTTAGCAACAATAAAGTCCTAGCGTCAATAGTCATATCGATTATCATGATGTGTGTATGTGTGCGTGTGTGCGTGTGCGTGCAAGCAAGCAAGCGCACACTGTTGTGTGTGTGTGTGTGTGTGTGTGTGTGTGTGTGTGTGTGTGTGAGAGAGAGAGGAGAGAGAGAGAGAGAGAGATTTTCATTTATTAATTAAACGAGAGAGAGAGAGAGAGAGAGAGAGAGAGAGAGAGAGAGAGGAGAGAGAGATTTTCATTTTCATTCGTTAAACAAGACACATTTTGCTTCAACAATCAAAACTCGTGCACCCCTTCTCCTCCTCCCCCCCTCGTCTCCCCCCACGCACTTCGCCAGTTCCACCCCCTCCCCCTCCACCCCTCCACCCTACATTCTATTCTTTTAACTCCCTGCCCCTACCCCCCTCCCCCCTCCTTCACCCACTTATAGGTCTATATAAGGTTTTTTTTTTTTTCTTTCTAATCTGCTCTCACCTGCCTCCCCCCCCTCCCCCCCCCCCTTTACCTTCCCCTTCTTCTCCATCTTCCACCTGGGACAACGTGACCTCCTCACAGCGAAATGACCGACCCCGTTTATTGACCAATCAGAAGGCGTTACTATTTTTGGGCGCGGGGAGGAGAGGAAAGGAAGGGGGGTGGGGGAAGTGATGGTTAGATGTAATTGGAACAGGTTTCGGTTTTGACCTGTTGACCTTTAACAGACATTTCTTAGGTTTCTTTTCGTCGAAGAAGCCGATTTTGACACGGAAGCTGAAGAGCTGAACTAGAAACGGATTGTGTATTTAACTTTTTTTTTTTCCCTTAAGTTATCTCTGTTTGTAAATATGTGTTGTTGTTGTTGTTGTTGTTGTTGTTGTTGTTCTTGTGTTGTCGTCGTATCCTGGCTAAAAGACGGGGATTGTGTATTTACTTTTTTTTTCTAAACGTTCTTGTTGTTGTCGTCGTATCCTGGCTAAAAGACGGGGATTGTGTATTTACTTTTTTTTTTCTAAACTTATCTCTGTAAATGTGTTATGGTTGTTGTTGTTGCCGTACCCTGGCTAAAAGACTCCAGGGATCATGCGAACAGCCGAAGTACTTGGACACTATGGTACAAATGCATCAGCTGGGGATGAGAACATGACGTGTGTGACCGTTTTTGATTACCCCGCCTGCCACGTGGGGGCAGCCACACTCCGACTTCGGGGGATTTTGGAGATTGATAACGTTATGGCTAGGAGCTTGTCTCAACTGAAGACAATCCCTGCATAACTATGCAGAGCATGACAACATTTTGATGTAGCCTTGGTGTTCTAGCCCGTGTCAATTGGCCTGACACAGCCTTAATTAAGCCAAGGCGAGTTTGTAAATATGAACGGGCTATACCCACGTCCCCCCCCCCCCCCACCCCCCCCACCCCCACCCCGTCACCCCCTTCCCCGCGCTTAGGAGTAGATAATGTGTTGACAGACAAGACGCTGAAGGAATAATAATAGTAATATAATAATAATAATAATAGAGAAAGTTGCTTTCCGTCTATACCTGCACAGCTGGGGGATTTGGCGAACAAAAATTGCCCGAATAAGAAGGAAGGGTTTCTGGATTCTGGATTCAACATTAGAAAAGTAGTTAAAGGACTCAGAATCCAAAACTTACTTGGAGAATATTCCGACAGGATCGTCCGTCCCGTTGTTGCCGATGTGGCAGCGAGGCCTGCTGGTGGGACGACTGTTGTGTGGACTGTTGTTCGTCCCACCAGGGCTCGCAGCCACAACAGCAACAGTGAGCTGAAGAAGACAAGGGCCATCCTGTCGAAATGTTCTCCAAGTAAGGTTTTGATTCGGAGTCCTTAGTAAGTACTTTTCTAAACTTGCCTGA
>JADBJO010008369.1:50000-52500 GCA_016801955.1 Conus betulinus
AGCTCTCTCTCTCTACGTGTGTGTGTGTATGTGGTGTGTGTGTGTGTGTTGTGTGTGTGTGTGTGTGTGTGTGTGTGTGTGTGTGTGCGCGCACGACAGTTTTATTGTGTATATATACTTTCTTTTATGGTGACATGAATCATCACGGTGTCTAAGTTCTATAATTATAATTAAAGAGTGCGATAGCGGTAGTGCTTGTGTGTTCATATCTTCGCTCCCTGAAGGGGCAAAAGGTCAGATGGAAATACAACTTTCTGGCTTATCTGTTATCTTCGGGAATGAAGACTGTCTGTCTGTCTGTCTGTCTGTATGTCTATCTGTCTGTCTGTCTGTCTTTCTCTCTCTCTCTCTCTCTCTCTCTCTCTCTCTCTATCTCTCTCTCTCTGTATATGTATGTGTGTTTCTGTGTGTATTTGTTTACTTGCTCTTTGTGTGTGTGTGTGTGTGTGTGTGTGTGTGTGTGGTGTGTGTGTGTGTTGTCGCGCGTGTGTGTGCGTGCGTGCGTGTGGTGGGGTGTGTGTGTGTGCGTGCGTGTACGTGCGTGTGTGTGCGTGCGTGCGTGCGTGTGTGCGTGCGTGCACTCCATTTCTGGCCATGGGGACGCACGACCTGACAACAAAAAAGGAAAACGCACAAGTTTGGTGCTGGTCTACGTGACGTGCGCTGGTGTGTTCGTCTTTGCCGAGTCGTGGACTTGCTGTCACGTGTGCGCTCGCAAGTGTACACGACCATACGGCATTCGTTCCTAACACCGGCATCAAAATTGACACACATGCCCTGCACACACACACACCACACACACACACACACACACACACACACACAGCGAGAGCGCGGCGCGCGCGCGCACACACACACACACAGACAACACAGATAAGGGGTAGGTATTCTTTCAGCTAAACGTTATGTAGAAGAGAGAGAGAGAGAGAGAGGAGAGAGACCGAGACGAGGATGAGAGGAGAGAGAGAGATGCAGACAGACAGACAGACAGACAGACTGACACAGACAGACAGACAGACAGAGAGTATGAAGGATACGGACACAAGGGAAAGTGTGGTGATGAAAAAACACGCACGGACACTAAGTGTTCTTCGCTAAAGCAACGTTTTCGGGGAGAGAGAGAGCCCCCGAGAGAGAGAGAGAGAGAGAGAGAGGTGAAGAGAGAGAGGAGAGAGGAGAGAGAGAGAGAGAGTTGATGAAAAAAACACGAACACGAAGTGTTCATCCGCTATAGCAACGTTTCGGAGAGAGAGGAGAGAGAGAGGAGAGAGAGAGGAGAGAGAGAGAGAAGGGGCGGGCTCTCGTATCATCCGACTTTTTCCCGCTGCCGAAAAATAAACACCTAAAAAAAAAAAAAAAAAAAAAACCCGCTGTAACGCCCGGATTGTGCCACAACTTTCCGCGCCCTAAAAATACGGCCGGGGTTTTGCCAGTGAGGCCACGATTTATAAAGTACGGTTAGGTCTAGGAGTTCCCAGTCCTTCAGATGGGTGCAGCAGTACTGAAGTGCCCCAGCGAGCGGCTTAATGTATGCGAACTACTTCCCCCCCCCCCCCCCCCTGACGTCAGCTTTTCTGACCAATCAGAGCCGATTGCACCAGTGGGGAGGATGGGGCGCGGTAGGTGAAGCTAACCTTGCTTTCTTCGCCTGGAAAAGATTGATCGCGGGGGACAGTCAGAGTTTAAAGGAAACGTTGAGGCAATGAATTTTTGGACTGGGTTTGTTCGTGAGTATCCTGAACGTTACAAATCATTCCCTGAAAAGTCATGTTTCACCATCCCATCTCAAAAGATCCGTTATACTTTTTTTTTTTTTTTTTTTCTCCGTAGGACCACTACCGCTACAAGGCGAGTACAGTCTAAAATAACTCCCGTCAGCGTGCAGGCCGCGTGACAGCCCCAACCACTAACCAATAGCTGAGCAGCTTGCAAGCCGCACGCGCTTGGTGACGCACGGTTTCCAGAATGGGGGCCTTTAAGCTGGCAGACGACAACATGCGGCGGCGCTTGCAAGTCGTGCGTGAGTCAGCGAGAGCAGATCGATAGGCGATCAGGGTAAACAAAGCGGGCTTTGTTTTGGAGCGTGGTGCTGCCGACGACGGGCGGCAGGAGCCGGTAAACATGATGTTGACGACTGGGAGAAAGGGGGCGGTGGTCAGTCGGTACTAATTAATTAACCTTTGGCCAGTTTGTTGTCGGCGTGTGAAGATCACCCGTTAGTTAGTTAGCCCACCCAGACAACAACGTCACAATTACACTTGGAATCATCCCGATATTGTTGTTGTTGCTGCTGCTGCTGCTGCTGCTGCTGCTGCAGCTATCAGCCTTACGGACGTTGTTTTGTTGGAGAAAACGAACACCGAAAACTGACTAAATAGGCTAATTTAATCGGTAGATTCAGGTTTTCAGGGTCATTTCAGACTGAGGAATCAAACTGTTTTTGTTTGTTTGTTTGTTTGTTTTGCCTCGGAATTTGTGCAAAGCTGCAAGGGGTTTTTTC
>JADBJO010008369.1:57500-80000 GCA_016801955.1 Conus betulinus
CTGCTTGGTGGATCGAGGGAGCAGTATGGGCTTAGCAAGTGCAGACAGTGTGTGGTGTGTGTTGTGGTTGTGTGTGGTGTTGTGTGTGTGTGTGTGTGTGTGTGTGTGTTGTGTGTGTGTTTGCGAGAGCGGAAGGGGGACGGAGATAAAGGGGACGGGGGCTGGGAGGTTGAATTGGAAAACTGTGTGTGGAAAGTAGAAATCGACACACCAGGTAAAAGGAAGACAACAAAAGACTGGGCAATAAGAGCAGCAGCAGCAACAACAACAACAAAAAACAACAACACCAACAGCAGCAAACAACAACACAACAACAACACAACAACAGCAGCAGCAACAGCAAACGGCAACAGTATCAGCAGCCACCCCAAGAACTTTAACAGAAGCAGCCGCAACAGCAATAAAGACAACAGCAGCAGCAGCAGCGACTACAACACGTTAGAAACAATAGCAGTAACAGCAACTGCAGTAATAACAAAAACACCAGCAGCAGCAGCGGACTCCCGGCTGGAGGTCGTGGGTTCGAATCCCATCAGAGTCATGTGGGGTTTTTTTTTCTGCCCCGGCCGGCTCCTACCCAGAGTTGAGTTTGCTGCGGACTCAGTTGGGAAGACTGGGACCACACAGTCGAGTTTCATCCACTTAATGGATGCGTTTCTGAGAGTGTTGCTCAAATTTCCTGACCAACACTGCAGGTGCCTGTATCTCTCGGGCCTGGTTGACGCCGGGATATATTATGAAAGGAAGCGTAGAGTACAGCCCTGTCATGTAGTCTCAGACCGAAATGGAAATCCGTAGCATCATCTTAATCATCCTCATTCTCATTGATCAGCATTAAAAAAAATGTCTCAAATTCTGTGGCCCTTTCATGCCCTGCTCTCATGGTGACCTCAGTTTCGATGTCCTCTCCACGTCTGTGGCCTTGGTTTGGTTCCGTCGGAGTCACTGGTATCGGCGAGTCCATGGGGGCTGTCGTTGGACGGACGTGGTGGCGCCCTCCGGAAGGAGAGCTCACTCATGTCGGCTCCGCAACTAAGCAATTATTGTCGTCAGCAGGGAGCTTAGTTGTTAGATAGATCAAACAGGCGCCACTGAACACCACCGAAGTGACTCGGCAGCAGTGCAGTGTCTCCTCCGGTGGGGTTGCCTCTTGACTTTGACGTTGACTTCTCCCTGTGGATTGCTGGTGCCGGGGCTGCGGCGGGGCCGACCTGTCTGTGGCTGTGGACGGGGTGCCGAAATGAACGGCGTGGGTGCACTGCCTCTGAGGTGGCGCAGAGGTTGGGACAGCAAAACAAAAAAAAAAAAAAAAACACACACACACACACAACAACAACAACAACAACAACAACAACACACAACAACAACAACAACACAATCAGACCAGAGCGGAATAGCTCAGTTGGTAGAGCGCCGGACTCGCGATCCTGGGGTTGCGAGTTCGAATTTCAGTACAGGGGGATTTTTTCCCTCGGAGTCAACATTGGTTCTGACTCCGTCCCCATACAGTCCCTTCGAGGTTCCGTGGGTGAACGCACGCACAACATCTTGCACACACGTCAAATCCCATCACCAACTTTCGGAAGAGAAGTCCAGTTTGGCCGTTGGTACGGATGACACGTTTACACATAGCCTGCACCTTCCCCGAAGATGGAGTATGGCTGTCTTAATGGCGGGATGAAAAACGGCCATACACACAAAACTCCACTGCCTGTCTATACAAGGAGTGTCCGCAGGAGTATCAGCCTGCGTACGCAGAAAGAAAGAAAGAAGACCAACGCCGCATGGGGAACGCACGGACATGGTACACATGCAGACGGGAGGTACACAAGGAAATCTCCCTAATTATTTCGTTAGCCTAACTTCCGCTGTCCCTTGACGTCAATGGCGCACCTCTTGTGTGGACAGGGTTTTGACACTCCTCATTAGAAAAGAAAAAAAGAAGTTCCAGAAATTCATCACATTGCAATCGTTCATCTTTTAACCCGCACCCGAACCCCATTGTCTTGATGACGTACAAATGAGGACGTCATCCTCATTAGCATTACCGCACGCGCGGTCTGTCAGTCAGTGACGACAGCTTAGACACCATATGACGTCAGTCGGTAAGTAAGCGCTACCAGCTTGTTAGGAAGAGAAGGGATGAGTGAAGGGATGGTCGAAAGGTCTCTGTCTGTCTGTCTGTCTGTCCTCCCCCCTCTCTCTCTCTCTCTCTTTCTCCTCTCTCTCTCTCTCTCTCTCTCTCCTCTCTCTCTCTCTCTCTCTCTCTCTCTCTCTCTCTCTCTCGTATGTTCTGTTGTCTGCTCCTTATTTTTTTTTTTTTTTTTTTTTTTTTTTTTTTTTTCTTTCTTTTTCTTTCGTATACTCCGTTGTTTGCTCTTTTACTTTTTTTTAAAAAAAATTCTGTTTTTTTTTTTTTTTTTTTGTCTTTTTGCTCTGCTTTTCTTTCTCTCTTTCTTTCTGTATTTCTATCTTTCTTTCTGTTCTTTCCTTCTTTCTCTCTCTCTCTCTTTCCTTTTTTTTTTTTTTTTTTTTTTGGTTTGTTCGTTCTTTCGTTTACCCTTTCCCCATACGTACCTTTTCCATCCCCCTCCTGACCTGTTTGTTTCTCAGCTGTTTTTTTCTTCATTTTTTAAACACTTTTTTTTAATCCTTTTTCTCGTCCATGTCCGTCTTTTTTTCCCAGCTTCAACTCCTTATTTTTCATTCTTTTCTAATCATCTCTTTTCTTGCTTTTCTTTCTCTCTCTCTCTCTCTCTCTCTCTCTCTCTCCTCTCTCTCGCTCCCTCTCTCTCTCTCTCCTCTCTCTTATTGATTTTTTTCTTCTTGTTTTTTTTCCCCCCTCTGTTGTCCATTTTCTCTCTCTCTCTTATTGATCTTTTTTTTCTTGTTTTCCCCCCTCTGTAGTCCACCTTTCTTTCTGAAGTCGCTTCTTTTCTTTCTCTTCTTCTTCTTCTTCTTCTTCTTCATCATCATCATCATCATCATCATCATCATCACATCATCTTCTTTCTTCTTCTTCTTCTTCTCTTCTTCTTCTTCTTTCATCATCACCATCATCATCATCATCATCATCATCATCATCCTCATCATCATCTTCTTCTTCTTCTTCTCTTATTTTTTCACCCTCCTCCATCCTAACTTACTTTTCCTAGATTCCTTTCCTTCTTTCTTTCTACATGTCATTCCTTATTCTTTTTTGGTCTCAGGTCAATAACACGAAGGTAAGAGAGAGAGAGAGAGAGAGAGAGAAGAAAGGATTTGCAGGTACTGGTTTGAAGTAGACCGTTTCAATCGGTATGACGTGCGTCGGTGCGCTTGTCGAAGCGCGCTGAATCTCTGTGTGGGTGTGTGCGCGTGCGTGCGAGCGTGCATGAGCAGACGGATGTACTCACGTGCGTCAGAGAATACTGGCGCGTGAACCTCCAAAATCATTATATCCTAAGAATGTGTTTGTCCACATGCATGCATGTGGGTGTGTGGTTTTGTTTTGGTTGTTTGAAATTCGTTTTGAAAAATGTTCTGGCATTCTTGCATGCATGTTTTCACGATGCATCCACTGCACACGTCTTTTGGGAATTTCTCACGTCCAGCGGAAGTAAATATCCACCATAACAGAACAAGTCCATGTGGATGCCTTAAAAAAAAATGCAAAGCATATAAACGTACTCCCAGCTTATCTTGAATACGCGTGTAAAAAAACAAAAAACAAACAAAAAGTCACAATCAAAAATGTGTCACAATGTATTTCGTCACTGAGATATAATAAAAGTTGTCGCACCACTTTACAATTTCAGAATGAACCAATAACGGTTTTTTTAACGGATGTTTTAATCGATTTTCAGCATTACATCACTTGCATGGAGAAAAAAGGCTCCGATTTGTCACAAGATCATCCAAACCGCTTATAAATCGGCCAAGTAAGCTTACGTTCTGAGATATTCCATAAAGACGAAAACCCGTTTGGGGCCGTTACAGCCGTTAGTAACGGCTATTCTGGTAAAAATGAAACATCGGGCATCATCCGTGACCCATAATGAACATACATACAAATTTTCAGAGAGATCGGCCCAGAAGTTTTGTCTGGAGCAAGTGGAACACATTTTGACCATGGACAGACAGACAGACTGACAGACAGCCAGTCTTCGTTCCCATTGTAAAGTACTCACTGTTCCATAAGAACTGGGAGCACAAGAACAAAACTTCTTTCTATTGATTTCATTATTACGTCACCCCCCTCCCCCACACTTCCCCAGCCCCCCTCTGCACCTCTCCCTTCCAGAGATGTATGCAACATTTACGTGAAGAGCTTTATTCAAGTAATGTGCCAATGGGTCGATGAAAAATAATCGAAAAAAACCGGTGAAGGTGGAGAGTTGTACGTTTGTTTGTTTACTATGAAGTTATTTATTTATTAGTTTGTAAAACTAGCTGAAGAGAGACAATCCCATTGTGTGTGTGTGTGTGTGTGTGTGTGTGTGTGTGTGTGTGTGTGTGTGTGTGTGTGCGCGCGCGCGCGCGCGCGCGCTTGTATGTGTTTGCACATATGTGTGTCTGTATCTGTGTGTGTTTTATGTCTGTGTCTGTTTCTGTTTGTATGCGGGGGTGAAACGCGAGAGAAACGTGTCTTTGATTTGTTCGGGGAACATAACAATTTCGCTGTGACAACCGACTCAGGAAAAACGCAGACCTCCACCGAGGTGAAACGGATCCTGGGTTCTGCTCTTTGATCTGGATCCACATCACAGGCCCCCATCCCCATCCCCACCCCCCCCCCCCCCCCCCCCCCCCCCCCCCCCCCCCCCCCCCCACTACCACTAAAATGAGTGACATGGTCTCTGGGCCTCTGGGCCTCTTTGTCCTGTTTGAATGTTGTTTGGAGGATGTGCAGGACAATTCATTACCTATCTGTGTAAAATAGTTCTTCTGCTCTTCCTGTCTTTCTACATGATCAAAATCTGTGTTTGCTGCATACTTTCCAGCCTCAGTTGAAACCTTTGTTTTCCTGCGACACAGCTTGAATATTGTTCCAGTTTGACAGGTGGTTTCTGCTATTACCTTATATTTCACTTTCGTTTTTGTTGTTGTTGTTGTTGTTGTTTTTTCTGTTTTTTTGTTGTTGTTTTTTTGTTCTCGCTCACCATTTAGTTTCTTTTGTACTGTCTTACGACCTGCCTTGTCATCTGGATGAAAAGCTGCTCCTTTTTGTTCTCTTTGAGAATAGTTTTAAGACATTTTATAATCCATGGTTATTATTTGGACAAAAAAATGACATATTTAGTCGGAACAATTAATACACCAGGAAATAACATCACTAGCCTCCTTGATACCACTGCTAGATTCATAAAAAAAAAAAGAAAACGCATCCTAGTCTGTACATTGAGAACATGGTTGTATCTGATCCAAACAGTCATCATTCAGACATTGAACCTGTGTGTTAACAATGGGCTGTATCGGTAATTCTGGTCAGTATGTTGGATAGGATTAGATGAACTATACTACTGGCAAAAAGTTAAGGGCCATTGCCAACGCTGTCTCCCAGACCAAAACACTACAGCCAATGTTAAGAAGAACGGACGCAAAATCTTCCAAATTTATTCAAGAACAAATTCATTGGACCATTGCACGAAATCAACAAATCAAACGCGGACAGCGGGCTGTAATGTCCAATCACCCTTCCTCAGGATCGTCACATAAGCCACAACTGAAAACTGCACCATTCAGTACCGAGTGTAGCCACCGTTTGCCGCAAGGCAAGCGGCACAACGTCGACGCATGGAGTCCACCAGGGTCCGAAGAGTGTCCCGCGGTATGGCCTGCCACTCCTGCTGCAGAAAGAGAGTGAGCTGGGCCACGTCAACAGGCGGGGGGTGGTTGTGGGCTACCCCACCGTCCAAGGACATCCCAGAGGTGCTCAATTGGAGCCAGATTGGGTGAGCGAGATGGCCACTGCATCCGGATGATCCCCTCTTGCTGCAGATGATTGTCCCACGACACGGGCTCGGTGTGGACGGGCGTTGTCGTCTTGGAAAACAGCAGCGTTACCCATGGCCTGAAGGGCGGGCTGGATCAGGGGCCTCACAATCTCGTCACGGTACCGCACCCCTGTCAGCATGCCTTGAATGACGTACAGGGGAGTTCTGTTGACGACTGAAGCCACCCCAGACCATCACAGAACCCCCTCCGTAACGATCCACCTAACGAACTGTGGCATCAGCAAAACGTTCTCCTCCTGGCCTTCGCCACACTTGGGTCCTGCCGTCATTGAATGCCAAGGTGAAGCGGGACTCATCTGTGAACAGCACTCGAGACCATTGCTGCCTCGTCCAGCGAACGTGATGACGACACCAGTCTGCCCGTGCTCTGCGGTGAGCTGGAGTAAGTGGTACTTGGACTGCTGGTCTCCAGGATGACAGCCCGAACTCGTGCAAACGGTTACAAACTGTCCTTCTACTGACATTGACATTTTGCAGCCTGCAGGAGCTCACGCCTTAAGGTGGATGAGGTGACAGTCCGATTGTGTAGGGCAGACAGCAGGAGGAATCGGTCAGCATGTCTGTCGGTACACCCGAGGACGGCCTGATCGTGGCCGATCCTGCACGCTGCCAGTGGCCTGAAAACCTCTCTACAAAGACGTTGGATGGTGGAATGGGACACGTTCAGACGCCTAGCCACCTCGCGGCCAGAAATCCCTTCGTCAATCAACGCTAAGGGCACGTCCACGATCGATCGGCAGGGTCCAGTCTTTGCCTTTGTGCCATGCTTTTTGGGCTGGCGTAGACGACCGTTCTGTTTACAGATTTGTGGCCAACGGCGTCTGATCTGTGTTCATGAACGAGGTGCCATGCACGTGCATCATGATTGACCACGAGCATTTCGCCCTTTTTTTTCAAACTCATATGCTCCCACAGGCACCCGTTTTACCGTTTTACGTGGTTTCCGCACGTGCAGCTGCGCTCCACCCTGTACCGCAGTGTGGGTTTTTAGGTGTTGTGATCTGTTAAGGAACATCTGTTCAATACCAGACAAACCCCATCAATGGCAAGGCCACCGTTGTGTATGCTGAGGGTACACTCCATTAAGTAGTGTCTTATCTGTTCTTGTGGTACATGTGGTATACTGGTTACAAGGAACGAAGATTTCGAATACAAATCACGTAGGCTACATCAAAATCTCCTGAGATGAAACGCAGCGAGAGCTCCGGTGAAAGGACTGCAGAGCGGTGGTGAGCGGGTGTCAATGATGGGACCCGCCGATTTGTCGCACACGCCGATTTGTCGCACACGCCGATTTGTCGCACCGATTTGTCGCACACGCCGATTTGTCGCACGTGCGACAAATCAGCGGAAAAAGGGGTAGTGCTGAACCGCCAATTTGTCGCACACGCCGATTTGTCGCACGTGCGACAAATCGGCGGTTCAGCCTCACGCTGCTTTGTCGCACATGTATAGTGTGTGTGTGTGTGTGTGTGTGTGTGTGTGTGTGTGTGTGTGTTGCCTCTTTTGCCTCCTATACATGTACGTTCGCTAGTTTTAAATTGTCTGTCTGTATTTATTTATTTATTCGTTTGTTATATTAGAATACGTCGGGCCACGTGATTCACCTAAGTCTGTAAGCTTCAGTGTCAGATTCATCAAGGAGGCGTCACTGCGTGCAGACTAGTCCATAGACGCTTCAGCATATCTGCTAAGTTTCGAGACCACATGCACAGTTACAATGGTCACTTAAATTGTAAGCTCCTTTGCAACTGGTTTGGGAAAAAAAAAACCGTCCGTTTTCACCTGCTGAGTAGACTCAGCCCTGACGTGGCCCCCGAGGTCAGCTAGACGGTAAATTGCTCGACGAGCCAATGAAGTCCCATTAAAGAGAGAGAGGGGGGGGGGAGAGAGAGAGAGAGAGAGAGAGAGAGAGGGAGGGAGGGAGAAAGAGAGAGAGAGGAGGAGAGAGAGGGGGGGGGGGGGAGAAAGAGGGAGAGAGAGAGAGAGACGACGATTATCCCCGTCATTTTTTTTTTTTTTTTTTCACGCATGAGAGTAACAATGCTGCTGGCTGAATGAAAATCGACAGATTTCCATGTTGCTCTTTAGCCCTTTCATACACCATTTATTTGTTTATTTATTTATTTATTATTTTGTTCTGTTCATTTCAGGCTTACGTCAGATACCATGCCTAGTGGAACGGAGCTGACAGACGGATAACGAACTAACTATATTCAAAATCCGCCCAAAGCTGAAACGTTTCCACCATGTTCCCTGAGGCGGCCCGTACAGACGAAACAGCCTTGTGCTGTTTGCGCACAGGCCACTCCCCCTTACCCCCCCATTCTTCTCTTTTAAAAGATAATTAATGGCTGATGTTGCTTGTAGCCCAGCCGACCGCAAAGGGCGGGATCTGCATGGGCTGGCTGTCACCACGTTGACTTTTTTTTTTTTTTTTTTTTTTTTTTTTAAAGCTCCGTGATGCATTCCACGTCATGTGTACCACTCACAGCGACGCATTCTTTCAGAGTGTGGGATTTTTGCGTGACGTAAGACGTGAACATTGTGCAGCAGACTCCTGGAAAACCTTGTTCAGAGATGTTCCACCTGATGTGATCTTTGAATTTCTATCCAAAAAAAAAAAAAAAAAAAGTAATATTTTTTCATCTGATATTCTAAGATGTTACAGAAGAAAAATACTTAACAAAATTTCCAATGTGTGTTTTTTTTTAAGATTATTTTTTGAGGGTTGTGTAAATGAGGTTTTTTTTTTTTTTTTTTTTTTTTTGTTTTTTTTTTTTTTTTTTTTTTTTTTTTTTTTTTTTTTTTTTTGCTTTTTTTTAATGACCTGTTACTAATATGGCCGTTCGCAGTCGGCTGGGCTATAACCCACATTACTTCACGTTCGGTTCAAATCGAAGATGAAGAGGTCTTTAAATGGAAAGAAGTGGAATCAGGCATTAGATTGTTTACGTTTCGTCTTTTTGACACGTTCTCTCTTTCTCCAACATCTCTCTCTCTCTCTCTCTCCTCTCTCTCTCTCTCTCTCTCTCCTCTCTCTCGTCCCTCCCTCCTTCCTCTCTGCTCTCTCTCTCTCTCTCTCTCTCTCTCTCTCTCTCTCTCTGGAAGCTGCAACAGTCATCGATGTCTGTGAACTGCCTTCGATCTGCAGGAGACTGTTGTGTAACAACGCACGCATTTCGTCGACACGTCGGAAACCACCGCCTGCCCACTTCATACAAAGACCAGTCTCTTCTTGAGCAGATGTAGCCGCCTCTCTCTCTCTCCTCTCTCTCTCTCTCTCTCTCTCTCTCATATCTCTCTCTCTCTCTCCTCCCCCCCTCTCTCCTCTCTCTGGAGCCAACTTATCCCCCCCTCTCTCTCTCCATCTTTCGGTGGTTTCTCATCCCCCTCTCTCTCTCTACTCTTTCTCTGGCTCATCCTCTCTCCCTCCTCTCTCTCCTCTCCCCTCTCTCCTCTCTCTCCAAAGACAAGCTTTTTACTCCCTCTCTCTCTGCGCACCTACCTACCCCATCTGATGTCAGCCGTCTCTAGCCTCTCTCTCTCTCTCTCTCTCATCCCTCTCTCTCTCTCTCAACCAGAAAAAAACCCTCTCTCTTCAAACTCAAAACCAAAAAAACCTCTCTCTCTGCTTCCTCTCTCCCCCCTCCTCTCTCATTTCCCTCTCCCTCTCTCTCCTCTCCCTCTCTATCTCGCCCTCTCCTCTCCCTCTGCTCTGCGCCTACCGTACCCCATGGCTTGATCTAGCGCTCGTCTCTCTCTCTCCTCTCCCTCTCTCCTCCTCCGATCTCCTCTCTCTCTCTCTCTCTCTCCCTTTCCCACCATACATTGTACCGCGCACACACGCGCTTTGCTCTCGGGTGTGCATGACGTGCACGCATGCATTCACGAACACACACACACACACACCCACACACACACACACACACACACACACACACACACGCACACACAGGGTTAAAAACTAATGAAAGAGAGGGGATAAATACATTATGTGAGAGAGAGAGAGAGATAGAGAGAGAGAGCGAGAGAGAGAGAGAGAGAGAGAGAGAGAACGACAAAGAGATAAAGATACGGCTTCGTGCGTCATCCAAATGTGTGTCAACTATTCCCAGAAAACGTGAAGACTGAAATATCAGATTGATTTTTAAATTACCGGGGACTGCTGCCGCCGCTGCCGCTGCTGCTGCTGCTGCTGCTGCTTTCGTTTGCCTTCTTTAGTAAACCAGACCGAAGCCAAAACCCCTAATTTTGCCTTTCCTGCCCCCCCTCCCAATTTGCCTCTCTCTCTCTCTCTCTCTCTCTCTCTCTCTCTCTCTCTCTCTCTCTCTACTCTCTCTCTCTCTCTCTCCTCTCTCTCTCTACGACAGACCACCTTTCTTCTTCTTCTTCTTCTTCTTCTTCTTCTTCTTCTTCTTTTTTCAATCTTTCAGTCCGTAGAGATCATCGCCAACATTCCCTTCGACATCCTGAGGGGAAGTATTTTGAGACTCGTCATCCCAGAAAAAGATTCCAGCTTTGTTCCCTGACGGTTGTATGTCTTTCATTAAAACAGGCTCCGATCCAATTTAGGGCTAATTTGTCTTTGAGTCACGGTTTAGGCGGACGTATTTTGGGACCTTTGTGTGTGCGTGTGTTTCATGTGTGTGTGTTTGTGTGTGTGTGTGTGTGTGTGTGTGTGGTGTCCGTGCGTGCGTGCGTGAGTCCGTGCGTGCGGCGTGCGTGTGTGTGTATGTGTGGTGTGTAGGTGTGTGTGTGTTCGTGCGTTGCGTGCGTGTGTGGGTGTGTGTGTGTGCGGCGTGTGTGTGGTGTGTGTGTGTGTGTGTGTGTGTGTGTGTTGTGTGTGTGTGTTGTGGTGAAAGAGAGAGAGAGAGAGCTTTCTTTTCAGAAATAAAATGTTTTGATTCTATTTTGGGTTTGGTTCGTATGTCCATTCGAGTACGTCTGATGCAATGTGTGCAATTTTCTTTTGTTTTGTTTCTTTTTGTTTTTCATTGTTTCTTTCTTTAAAAAGTTGTTAAAGACTGGGACATCTTTAGGGAAATTAAAAGATATGTTTGTTAGTTACAATCTCTCCTCTCTCTCTCTCTCTCTCTCTCCTCTCTCTCTCCTCTCTCTCTCTCTCTCTCTCTCTCTGTCTCACTGTTTGTTAGCTTCCATCACATCTCTCTCCTCTCCTCTCTCTCTCTCTCTCTCTGTCTCACTGTGTCTCTCTCCCTCTTTTCCTCCCTCTCCTCTTCTCTCTTAATTCTCTCCTTCATTAATCTCTCTCTCCGTCTCTCTCCCTCTCCTCTCTCTCTCTCTCTTCCTCTCTCTCTCTCTCTCTCTCGCTGTCCTCTCTCTCTCCCTCTCAACACACACACACCACACACACACACACACACACACACACACACACACACAGTCACCCCCCTCCCTCCCTCTCTCTCATTTCCACTCTTTCTCTCACACACACACAACCCCTCTCCCCCCCCCTCCCCCCCCTCCCCCCCACTCTCTCTCCTCTCCGTCTCTCATGCCCGCTCTCTCTCACACACTCACTCTCCTCCCCCCCCCCCCTCTCTCTCTCTCTCTCTCTCTGATTCCCTCTCTTACCCATTTTGAGGGAACAGAGAGAGAGAGAGAGAGAGAGAGAGAGAGGAGAGAGAGAGGGAGAGGAGAGAGAGAGAAGTAAAGCTTTGCCTGGGAAGAAGGTTAGTGTGGGAGAGTGTGTGGCGGGATGGGAGCTGGGGGACGGGTGTTGGGTTTTGTGTGGAGAGAGAGAAGGGGCGGGAAAATAGGAGTGACAGCAGGGTATAGAGGTAGCCTAAGTAGGGGTGGGGGGGGGGTGGGGGGGGAATTATGAGAGAGAGATGTAAGTAAGCAACCCAACCAAGTAAGCAAAACGTCTGTCTTACTTCACTGTTCTACTCTGTCATCAGACAGGGTGGAGAGAGCGCAGAGAGGTATGATGGGACGGGAGTGGGGGGGTGGGGGGGGGGGGGGGGGGGGGGGGTGGGGGGGGGGGGGGGGAGATGGGGAGGAAAGAGAAAGGAGGGTGGGGGGGGTGGGGGGTGGGGTTGTTAGTGACAGGAATGGGTCAGAGGTAGAAGGAAGGAGGAAACGGAGGACTGAAGACTCTATTTTTTTTTTTTTTTTTTTACCTCCTGTATATCATCAGTGCCGTGTGTGACGTCACGCAGTAGCAGAAGGAAGAAGGTGGCGCGTGTATTGTAGAGGAACTCGGGAGGAACAGGAGGTGGGGGAGGGGGGGGGGGGCGGGTGAGGGAGGATGAGGGCTGGACCCGGACAGTGGAGAAGAAGGAGGTGGAGGAGGAGGAGGAGGTGTGGTGGTAGTGGTGGTGGTGGCGGTGGTGGTGGTGGTGGTGGTGGTTGGGGAGATGGTGGTGACGGTAGGAGAGGATGGTTGGGTCATGATGGGAGAGGTGGGCTGTGTGTGTGTGTTGTGTGGGGGGGGGGGGGGGGGGGTTGAGGGTGTATTGATTGATCCCAGGGGTGTGGCAAGGAACTGTTTGTCTGGCCGACGTCTGGTCCAGTAGCAGCAAGCTGTTGTGTGTGTGGTTTGTGTGTGTGTGTGTGTGTGTGTGTGGTTGTGTGTGTGTGTGTGGTTTTGCAGAGCGCATTAACGAAACAAAAAAAAATGTGTCCCGTTAATGATGTCCTGTCTGCTGGCTTCTCTCTCACTCTCTCTCTCTCTCTCTCTCTCTCTCCTCTCCTCTCTCTCTCTCATCTCTCTCTCTGTCTGTCTGTCTGTCCTCTCTCCTTCTGTCTCTCTCTGTCTCTCTCTCTCTGTCTCTCTCTGTCTCTCTGTCTCCTGTCTCTTGTCTCTGTCTCTCTCTCTCTCTCTCTCTCTCTCTCTCTCTCTCTCTCTCTCTCTGTGTGTGCCTTCCACTATGTTATTCATGCTTGTCTATCGGGTGTCTGTCAACCGCTGGTTCCTATCTGTATCCGCCGTCGCTCTTGTCTTGTCCTCTGTCTGTCTCCATTTATATCTGTCTGTCTTTCTGTCTCCGTTTTTCTGCGTCTCTCACACTCCTCCCCCCCCCCCCCCCCCCCCCCCCTTCTCCCCCCTCCCCCCTCCCCCCCCTCGTAAAACAAACAAACAAACAAACAAACAAAAACGTACACAGACCGAAAAGCGTTACTGAAAAGGCGGAAGACGAAGACTAGGACAGGCAGAGGAGAGCTTTGAAGTTGCATCCCGTACAGGTGGTTTTTCAACCAGCTGGTATGTTTTTGTTTTCACGGACTTCTTCCTCCGCCCTCGCCCCCCCCCCCTCCCCACCCCCACACCTCCTCTTCCTCCTCCCCAACCCCACCCTCATCTCCCCTCCCACCCACCCCCCTTCCCTCTCAATCTCATATCAACCCCCCCAATCCCACCCTCCCCGACTGTGTTAAGGTGGAGCTACTGGGATGTTCTGTGGTTCAGACGTTGGGTTGGGTTGGTGGATGATATAAGTGACCTGTCCTTTTTTTTTTTTTTTTCCCTTCCCGCTAACGTATAGTGAGTTTTTCTTTCCTGCTGTGTGTATAATGATTCACATGTCTCTTTGCTATCGGATCATCAGCACTTGTGCTGAATGTTTGTGTGTCACTTTGTGGTTCAACAAATGCGCGTCGCATCTTTCGTCCTGACCTCTCTGTCTGTCTGTCTGTCTGTCTGTCTGTCTGTCTGTCTGTCTCTCTCTCTCTCTCTCCTCTCTCTCTCTCTCTCTCTCTGCACTTCCTCCCTCCCTCCCTCTCCTCCTCTCTCTCTCTCTCTCTCTCTCCTTCTCCCTCCTCTCTCTCCACTCCCCCACCCCCTCCCCCCCCCTCTCTCCTCTCCCCGCTTTCTCTCCCTCTCTCTCTCTCTCTCTCTCTCTCTCTCTCTCTCTGACCGTCACAAATAAGTCAGTCAATAATTCGGTCAGCCTCATTTCCTCCGACTTCCCTGGCATTGATCGCGGCCGACCTTATTGCTCATCTGTACTGTCTGCGCTCTGTCTGTGCCCTCTGCACTGTCTGTGCACTGTCTGTGCTCTCTGTGCAATGTACTGTGTGCAGTGTCTGTGCTCTCTGTATAATCTACAGTGTGTGGAGTCTGTGATCTCTGTATAATCTACAGTGCGTGTGTCTGTGCTGTCTGTGTTCTCTGTGTGGTCTACAGTGCTGTGAGTCTGTGCCCTCTCTGTATGTGCTACAGTGCCTCTGTACTGTCTGTGCTCTCTGTGTAATCTACAGTGTTGTGGGTGTCTGTGTCTCCGTATAATCTACAGTGTCTGTGCCCTCTGTACTGTCTGTGCTCTGTCTGTGCCCTCTGTACTGTCTGTGCTCTGTCTGTGCTCTCTGTACTGTCTCTACAGTGTCTGTGCCCTCTGTCTGTCTGTGCTCTCCGTATAATCTACAGTGTGGGTGTCTGTGCCCTCTGTCTGTGCTCTGTCTGTGCCCTCTGTACTGTCTGTGCTCTGTCTGTGCCCTCTGTACTGTCTGTGCTCTGTCTGTGCCCTGTGCTCTCCGTACTGTCTGTGCTCTGTGTATAATCTACAGTGTGTGGTGTCTGTGCTCTGTCTGTATAATCTACAGTGCGTGGTCTGTCTGTACTGTCTCTGTGCAATCTACAGTGTGTGGTGTCTGTGCTCTGTGTATAATCTACAGTGTGTGGTGTCTGTGCTCTCTGTATAATCTACAGTGTGTGGTGTCTGTGCTCTGTGTATAATCTACAGTGTGTGGTGTCTGTGCTCTCTGTATAATCTACAGTGTGTGGTGTCTGTGCTGTGTATAATCTACAGTGTGTGGGTGTCTGTGCTCTCTGTATAATCTACAGTGTGTGGTGTCTGTGCTCTGTGTAATCTACAGTGTGTGGTGTCTGTGCTCTGTGTATAATCTACAGTGTGGTGTCTGTGCTCTGTGCTCTGTGTATAATCTACAGTGTGCGGTGTGTCTGTGCTCTGTGTATAATCTACAGTGTGTAGTGTCTGTGCTCTGTGTATAATCTACAGTGTGGTGTCTGTGCTCTCTGTATAATCTACAGTGTAATAGTGTCTGTGCTCTGTGTATAATGTATTAATCACAGTGTGTGGTGTCTGTGCTCTGTGTATAATCTACAGTGTGTGGTGTCTGTGCTCTGTGTATAATCTACAGTGTGTGGTGTCTGTGCTCTCTGTATAATCTACAGTGTGTTGTGTCTGTGCTCTCTGTATAATCTACAGTGTGTAGTGTCTGTGCTCTGTGTATAATCTACAGTGTGTGGTGTCTGTGCTCTCTGTATAATCTACAGTGTGTAGTGTCTGTGCTCTGTGTATAATCTACAGTGTGTGTGTCTGTGCTCTCTGTATAATCTACAGTGTGTCTGTGCTCTGTATATAATCTACAGTGTGTGTATAATGTCAGTGTGTCTGTCTGTGATCTGTGTATAATCTACAGTGTGTGGTGTCTGTGCTCTGTGTATAATCTACAGTGTGTGGTGTCTGTGCTTTGTGCTATCCTAACTGTTCGTGCTCTCTGTACAGAGTGTGCTGTCTTCCCATCTGTACCCTCTAAATGTGTGTGTTGTTGAAACGACTTACTGTCTGGGGCCAGAATAGCTCAGTTGGTAGAGCGCTGGACTCTTAATCAAAGGGTTGCAGGTTCGAATCTCTGCCAGGCTGTTTCAGTACAGGGGGATTTTTCCCTCAGAATCAACATTGGTTCTGACTCCATTTCCCATACAGTCCTTCGAATGAGACTAGAAACCAAGGATCCGTGTGTGAACGCATGCTCAACATCTTGCACACACGTCAAATCCCCATCACCACTTTTCGGGAAGAGAGAAGGGCTAGTTTGGCCGTTGGTATGGATGACACGTTACACATAGCACGCACCTTCCCCGAAGATGGAGTATGGCTGCCTTAATGGCGGGATTAAAAAAAAAAAACGGTCATACACATAAAACTCCACTCCCTTTAATGAGGAGATGGGATGAATACCTGTCTGTCTATAGCGGGAGTGTCTGCAAGAGTATCAGCCTGCGTACGCAGAAGAAGAGGAACTGCTATACTGTATGTGCTGTCTCTAGTTCATACCATCCATACTGTCTTGTTTGTACATTGTGTACTGTCTGTGCTCTCTCTCTGTGTGCAGTGTGTGTACTGTCTCTATTCTCTGTGAAGTCTGTATTGTCTGTGCACTCTTTTCTTTTCAGCCTGTGCTCTTACTAGACATGCTCTCTCTGTACAGTCCGCCGTCTCTCCGCAGCTTGTTTGTACTGTCTGTACTCTCTCTGTACATTCTTTACTGTCTGTGCTCTGTGAGTCTGTATTGTCTGTGCTCTCTTTACAGTCTGCACTGCCTTACTGTCTGTTCTCTGTGTGTGCAATGTGGGCTCTCCGTACTCTGTACAGTTCATGCTGTCTGTACAGTTTGTGCCATACCACCTGTACCGGCTCGGGGTGTCTGTGCTGCCTGTGCTTTCTCTACAACCTGTGCTGTCTGTACGATCTGTGCAGTCCGTGCTGTCTGTATAGACGGTGCTGTCTGCCTGTATTTGACTCTGTCACAGACAGACAGACAGACAGACAGACAGACAGACACACACACACACACACACACACACACACACACACACACACACACACACACACACACACACACACACACACACACACACACACACACACACACACACACACACACACACACACACACACACACACACACACACACACACAAACACACACACACACACACCCACACACACACACACACACACACACACACACACACACACACACACACACACACACACACACACACACACACACACACACACACACACACACACACACACACACACACACACACACACACACACACCCACACACACACACACACACACACACACACACACACACACACAACACACACACACACACACACACACACACACACACACACACACACACACACACACACACACAGCACACACACAGTGTGTACACAAGCACCCATGTTCCACACACCCACGTACGTTTACGCATATATACACCCCACTCATGCAAACAGGTGTATTCACAAGCACACATAAGCACATGTACAAGCTTACACACACTCCCAGAGAGAGAGAGAGTGGAGAGACAGACAGAGGAGACAGAGAGACAGACAGACTGCCAGACAGCCAGAGACAGACAGACAGACAGACTCAAGGACAGACAAACAAATAGACAAATAGTACATATATCGGATCAACGTGTTAGAAAATGGAGAAGGAAGAGAGAGAAAGAGAAAGAGAGAAGAGAGAGAGAGAGAGAGAGAGAGAGAGAGAGAGAGAGAGAGAGAGAGAGAGAGAGAGAGAGAGAGCAGAGAGAGAGAGAGAGAGAGAGAGAAGAAGAAAACGGCCCCTCAACAATCCACTCCTGTTCAAAATTCACACCCACTCGTTTTCTTACCGATTCTTTCCCCCCTCCCCCCTCCCCCCCCCCCCCCCTCCCCCGCTTCCCCAAATCTTTTGACACCATGACCAACCCACTCCAACACCCTTCCCTCACTTTCTCTCCCTCCATTTCCCTTCTGTTACGATGTTTGTTGAAAAGTCAAATTGGCTGTATTGATTTTCACCACAGGAAATTGGTATGTGGCAGCCCAAGAGGTGATGACGTCAATGGTTAATGACGTTACCATCTAGGCATTTAAGGGTGTAATGCGTCTTTCTAAAAAAAAAAAAAAAAGGGGGGGGTGGGGGGTGGGGGTGGGGGGTGGGGGGGTGGGGGGGTGGGGGGGTAGATCATGTTTAATCAGATTCTAATGAGTCTATGTGGAGGAAAAGTATAATCTAAAGGGAAAAGAAAAAAAAAGGAGAAAATTGTGGGGAGAAAAAAATCATCATGAAAATTTCGTTTTAAACAGAACATTGATTTTAAATAACGAATTGGACAAACAAACAAAAAAGAGGAAGAAAGTAAAAGGGGGGGGGTGGGGGGGGGGGGGGGGGGGGGGGGGCAAAATGTGATATAAATGGGGAAAAGAAACAATGATAGAGAAATAGAAGATCTAGCGTTTCCATCATTTTGCACGTTTCGTTTTTTTTTTTCTTTTTTTTTGTTTGTTTTTTTGTTTTTGGGGGGGGGGGGGGGGGGGGGGATGAAATAAACAATCTATCCACAATTTGTAATGAAACCTTTGCACTATTTAGTCGAGAAGAGAAAGAGGAAGAGGAGGAGGAGGATTAAGAAGACGAAGAAGGTGAGAAGAGAAGGAGAGAGAAGAGAGAGAGAGAGAGGAGAGAGAGAGAGAGAGAGAGAGAGAGAGAGAGAGAGAGAGACAGAGAAGAGAGCAGAAAGGCAGTTTTAAAAAACAATCACTGCTCACAACATAGCAGGAGCGTCTATAATTACAATCCTGTGATTATTTGGGCAATTATTTAGCATTCATTGACGTCACCAGATTCTCCTGTACCACACAAAACACATGAATTACATGAATTTTTTTTTCTCTTTTAGTAGTGCCAAATGGTGTCAACGAGAGGGGAGAAAAAAATCGATCTAACGTCCTTTCGTATAGTTGATGTCAAATGTTTGAACTGGAAATAAATCCTTCATTGCAGGGGAGGACTAAAAAAAAAAAAAAAAAAACAAACAAAACTGAAAACAAAAAAAAAAAAAAAAAAAAAAAAAAAAAAAAAAACCAACAACAACAACAACAACAACAAAACACCTCGCACACAGAAAAGTTGGCCGCAACTTGCACAACAGACCAGACCGTCGTCAAGGGCGAGCACTGCGATGGAGACTGCCATTCCCCACATCAGTCTGTGCGGCTGCCACAGACGACACCGATGAAGGTCAGCATGCAGGCAGCACAGCTCTGGAGTTATCATGCATGGTCAGCCTTGACCTTGATGGAGACCTGGACATTACAGACAGTATTGCTGTCATCGGGCATGGTCAGCCTTGACCTTGATGGAGACCTGGACATTACAGACAGTATTGCTGTCATCATGCATGGTCAGCCTTGACCTTGATGGAGACCATGGTCAGCCTTGTGACCTTGATGGAGACCTGGACATTACAGACAGTATTGCTGTCATCAGGCACGGTCAGCCTTGACCTTGATGGAGACCATGGTCAGCCTTGACCTTGATGGAGACCTGGAGGTTACAGACATGACTGCTGGCGACACTCGTCATAATTATGACAGATTACGAATTGTTTGTTGTTGTTGTTGTTATTGACATTGTATTATTACATCACATGTTACAGGTTGCTGTTGTTGTCACTGTTGTTGTGGCGGTTTGTTGATACAGATATTACAGACACTTTGTGTTGTTGTGTTGACACTGCTATAATTACGTAAGATTATTATCGTTTGTTGTTGTTGTTGTCGAAACTGTTATCCTTACGTCAGATATTACCGATGTCGTTGCTGAGTATTGCTATTATCCTGTCAGTTGTTCTTGTTATTGTTGTCGTTGATACTGTTAATACATGTCGAATTTAATAGATGTGTGTCAGAGTACATGCATGCGTGCGTGCGAGCGTGCGTGTGAATGTCTGTCTTTTTCTCTGTATCTGTCTCTCTCTCTCTCTGCCTACTCTCTCTTTGTGGGTAGTGGTAGTAGAAGTAGTAGCAGCAGCGCGGCGCGGCAGCAGCAGCTGTCGTAATGGTGTTGTGGTGGCAAACAGTAATGATGGTGGTGGTGGGAGTTGTTTACTAATATAAAACTTTATGTTAGTAGGAGTGCGTGCGTGTGTGCGCGCGCGCGTGTATTTGTGTGTGTGTGTGTGCGTGTGTGTGTGTGTGTGTGTGTGTGTGTGTGTGCGTGCGTGCGTGCGTGCGTGCGTGCGTGTGCGTGCGTGCGTGCGTGCGTGTGGTGTGTGCGTGCGTGCGTGCGTGCGTGCGTGCGTGTGCGTGCGGTGCGTGTGTGTGTGTGTGTGTGGTGTGTGTGGTGTAGCATTTCTCTGAAATCGAATGATTCATAAGCTTTCCAGTTTTATTCGGTTCTTGTCAAAGTTCTGATACTTAAAAAAAAAAATTAATTATTTCATTTGCATTCGATCAAGAGTCAAACTGAACAATAGAATACTCTTTGGAAAAAAACAAACAAACAAAGAAACAGATAGAAAGGAAACCGTTTGGGACTTCCTGCCTTACACATTTCGTAAGTCAGCGATATATATATATATATATATATATATATAAAGCGGACACGTTTAACTGGTTGTGCAATAGCTCAGCTTGATAATACAATTCCCCAGAAAGCTAGGACTTTGGAGATAAGGTGAAAGGGGGGGGGGATGAGAGGGTGCGGGGGGGGGGGGGGGGGGGGGGGGGGGGGGGGGGGTAACGGGGAGCGGTGGGAAGTGTGTGGGGGGACAGGTGGTACTGGGAAACGAAGTCCATTTGAGTTCAGTGCTTTGTGGAACACATGCATGCTGTCAGGGCAAATGGTTTTACTGGATTTTCTTTTCTCTCTTTGTCGTAAGATAACCTTTTCACCCAATTCCGCGAATCGCTGACACACTTATCACACACACACACACACACACACACACACACACACCCACACACACACAACACACACATTCATTCATTCATACATGTACGCACACGCACGCGCACACACACAAATACAAATACGCACGCGCACGCACGCACGCACGCACGCACACACACACACACACACATACACGAGCAAGCATGCAGCGGTACGTTCGTACACAATAATGTACGCTCACATGCATGCACGCCCATGTATAGGCATAGATGCCTCGTGTGCGCGAGAGCGCGCGCGCGCGCACAAACACACACACACACACACACAACACACACACACACACACACACATACACACACACACCACGCACACACACACACGCACGCACACGCTTGCGCACATTTACAGATGAGAGAGAGAGAGGAGAGAGAGGGAGAGAGAGAGAGAGAGAGGAGGAGAGGGAGGGAGGGGAGGGAGGGAGGGAAGGCAACAATCATCTTTATCGGAAAAAAGTCCATGTTCCCGTCCCCTAACAAAAAACAAACAAACAAACAAACAAAAAAAACAAACAAAAGCTGTAGTACCTTTTCCCCTAAAAAGGCAACAACCGATTCAGCTGAGGAAAAGGCTATTCATCCCCCTCCCACGTTCGTGCCTCTCACGATGCGTGTTATTGTTCCTCTAGTCAAACAATACCATTACGTTGGTTTGGACAAGAAATATACCCCCCCCCCCCCCCCCACCCCCCACCCCCCACCCCCCCATTGTAACTCCTCGTCAACTCATTGATGTCGTTATGTCATCATCACCACATCCCCTTTCTGGGGGAAACGTCGGCTCTGTTGTTCACAACACCAGACCACTGATCTAAAAATGCCCAGCCTCAGTCAACGCCGTAAAGAAATTCACAGCTAATTTTGAACACACGCTTACGTGAAAGTTGTGAAAAAGTGATGAGAAGAAAAAAAAAGAGAAAAAAAAAAAAAAACAAGGCGAGAACACTGAAACTTGGGAGGAATTTTTGCCCATACTTAGTTCTCCGTTCATGTGTATCGCTACTCCTGTTTGGTGGAAATATCGAATTCAGCAGTTATCTACACGGCTCTCTCTCTCTCTCTCTCTCTCTCTCTTTTCCCCGCAAACCGGATTTACCTATTTCACTACACGTCAATAAACGCTTGACGTCAGCGAGAGCCGTATAGCTCCGTCAAGCCAGCCACGGGTTGCTTGCTATAAATAACTCGGCGGGCGCGCGGGCGGGCGAGAAAAGGTGAAGGTCAGCTTCATTCGTCATAGATGGGCTTTTTTTTTTTTTTTTCTTGCTTAAAAAGAAAAAAACCAGGTTCACCGACTTCGCCGAGTAATATTCGGGCGTTGTATTTCATAGTAAAAAACGAACAAACAAAAAGTATGAAGAAAGAATCTAAAAGGAGAGATTGTAGTTTCCATCAAAGGGAATAATGAATAAGTTTGGGTGTGTATTGTGTGTTGTGTAGATCCGTCTCTGGTAGATCTCAGAAATTGCAGCAGGGGGGGGGGGGGGGGGGGGGGGGGGGGGGGGGGGGGGGGGGAGGGGCGCTAGGTGTATGATGTGTTAATATGTCGTCATTTGCAGTTCCCGTTGAGAAGTACCGAGGAAAGAAACGGCATGAAAAATGAACACTTTCGTTTCTAGCGCGTTTTGTTTCACGTTCTTTGTATGTGTGTGTGTGTGTGTGTGTGTGTGTGTGTGTGTGTGCACGCGAGCACGTGCATCTATGCGTGCATGCGTGCGCGCGCGCGCGTGCTTGTGTGTGTATGTGTGTAAGGCACTGAAGTGATACAGAAGGATAAGGCAGAGAAAAAAAAAATCTGATGTGACACACTCTTAATCAGTTGTTTTTGTGTGTGTGGTGTGTGTGTGTGTGTGTGTGTGTGTGGTGTGTGTGTGTGTGTTGTGGTGTTGTGGTGTGTGTGTGTGTGTGTGTGTGTGTGTGTGTGTGTTGTGTGTGTGTGTGTGTGTGTGTGTGTGTGTGTGTGTGTGTGTGGTGTGTGTGCTCAAGCGCGCGCGTG
>JADBJO010008369.1:87500-92500 GCA_016801955.1 Conus betulinus
GACAGACAGACCCAGGCAGACAGACAGACAAGGCAGAGGCAGGCATAGAGGACAGAGAAAGACAAAGACAGAGACAGAGAAGCAAGCCAGAATGGAAGAGGAGAGAGAGAGAGAGGAGAGAGAGAGAGAGACAGAGACACACAGAGAGGAGTGACCACACACACACACACATGTGTGTGTGTTTGTGTGTGTGTGTGGTGTGTTGTGTTGTGTGTGTTGTGTGTGTGTGTGTGTGTGTGTGTGTGATGATGGAGAGGCGGGTGGGGGGCGGGGGGCGTATATGTTTTGCGAAGGCAGAGAGAGATAGAAACAATGAAAGAGAGAGAGAGACGAGAGAGAGAGGAGGAGAGAGAGACGAGGAGTGAGAGGAGCGAGAGGTGGAGAGATGAGAAGAGAAGAGAGAGACAGGTGGAGGCAGACAGACAGACAGCACTAGAGAGACAATGAGGCAGAGATTGAAAGCAACTGTGAGAAGAAAGGGGGATTCCTCGGGGGGAAAAAAAGGGGGGGGAGGCGGGCGGGGGGGGTTAAGGGGTGGGTGGGGGGGGGGAGGGGGAGGGGGAGAAAGAAACGAAGCTTTCAACACAAAACGAAAACAACACCAAAACGTGAACATCAACAACCATAAACAGTTTAAATGAAAAGAAACTGCAGGAAATTAAAAAAAAAAAAAAAAAAAAAAAAAAAAAACAACACAAACTTGGGCTGTGACGTCAGACAATGGCGACCGGAGCGGCTGTGCCTTCACGTCGCTCTGCTTGAATTTGCTGTCTGCCGTCCATCCGTGGTCACTGTCCTCGATAACACGCAATGCAAGGCGCCTGGCCATTAATTGCTGAAGCGAAAGCTTCAGTCAGAGCTGCGCTTCGGAGTGGAGTGATTCGGCGTGTGGTGGACCCAGTCAACGACCATGAGCAGCCCCTGCCAACGGGTCAACACACAGTGCCACTGGACTTTGCCAACCTGGAGACATGGGCGCCCTTTGAAGGAGTAGTCCACGACGCCCAGTGGGCAGACTTCGAACGAATCGAGCGGCTGTTTCGTGAGTCTATCCGAACGAAGCATGCAGATGCCGTCAAGTTTGCTCACGGGGATTTTCGACCGTGGCTTCGTCTCCTAGGCAAAGTTCAGAACGTCCTCCGCTTTCTGGAAGCGCAGCGTGACGTCAACCATACTATGACGCCAACGAAGAGGCGTCACAAGCTCCAGATTTAGAACTTCGCGTTCTGAGATTTATCTGGAGAGCTGTTAACAAGTTTCCCATTCAAATCGCCGAACAAATTCAGTATGGATCGGAGAAAGATGAGCTGCGGCAGAAAATCGAAAAAGCTCTTCACTACATTGATCACACCATCTTCCCAAGTCTTAGGAAACACTTTAGACATATGCGTGAAAGACAGGATCAACATAGTGCGCGGAGCGTGGAAAAGCATGAACTAACGCAGCTTTGGTTAGATAATCAGAAACGTGCCATTGAGATCATCAAGAACGACAGCAGATCAGAAGCACGACCCACTTGTCCCATTGAAGTGAACGTGTTGACGGCGTTTTTCCAGCAGAAGAGTGAAAAGGTATTGGAATATCCCCTCCCCCCTCCGCCCTGGCCTGTCAACATCGCTCCTCTTCCTCCTGAAGAAGAACTGCAGTTGGACCCGTTCACCGAGGACGAAGTGATATCTGTGGTGAAATCGCTGAAGAATAACACAGCGCCTGGATATGATGGAGTTGAATATTCTTTTCTGAAAAAACATCTGCAACGTCTGTCATTACCTTTGACGGCAATATTCAACATTTGCTGGAGAAACAAAAGAATTCCCACTGATTGGAAACATGCCACGATCACTTTACTTCCCAAAAAAGAAGGGAATGTGATGCAGCCTGGTGATTGGAGACCTATTTCCTTGTTGACGTCTTTGTACAAGATCTACATGAAGTTAGTGCAAAGGAGACTTTTACCGTGGATTGTTTCGACCGGAAGGCTGTCATCAAAACAGAAGGGGTCTGTCCCAAGAAACGGCCTTCAAGAACACGTATTCTGCTTGAAAGCCGCAATTGAGAACTTCAAGCATGTATCAAGTCAGTTCTACACTACTTTCGTTGACATCAAGGACGCCTATGGGAGCATTGATCACAGAGTGATGTTGGATGCGATGCAGAGCGCCGGCTACCCCCAGCACATCATCGACGTGACGGCGGATATCTACACCAACTCTACATTCCAGGTGCAGACGGGAGACACGTCCACGCCCAGGATTACCAGGCATCGTGGCATTGTGCAAGGCTGCCCATGGTCAGCTGTTGTCTTCATTCAGGCGTGGACCCGTGGATTCGGTGGATGGAGCAGCCGTTTCACACCAGCTTCAATGCCTTCTCCATGTCAGGCATACATGGATGATGTATGTGCCAGTGCTCGCTATGAGGAGAGCTTACAAGAAATGATAGATAAGACGGAAACCTTCCTGCATTACACCGGAATGGAAGTGAACACAGAAAGTGTGCCACCGTTCATGGACAACGCACAGGAAACAACTGGGCCTCTACAGATGTGACTGAGAACGTCCACGTGACGCTGCAAGGGGAAGATACACCGATGTATGGAAAAGATGAGCCGTACCAGTATCTTGGATTTCAAACAAATCTGGCTGGAACTTCTGAGAAAGAGCAACTAGCACAGGCGAGCGAGGAATTCGAAAGAACGCTAGAAAAAAAAATTTCGCTCTCACCTTTACCATTGTGCAAGAAAATTGATGCTGTAAACGTCATGGCTTTCCTCAAAATTGAGCTTTTATTACAGCAATTCAAAATTCACAGAAAAACTTCTGAAGACTCTGGAAGCAATCGAGCGCACATGTTCCTTCCCCGAAAACAAGGCGGCCTTGGTCTGTTGAAACCAAGTACCATGTACTACGCCAAACGCATCTCATCCTGATCTCTGTTCTCAACAGTGATGACCAACATGTCAGAATGGTAGCGCGCAACAGTTTCCATCTCCACATGGAAAAGAGAAAAGTGCCTCACGCAGATCCAGACGACAGCAATTTTGGAGGATATGCCACAGACTCCGAAGGGAAGTTAAGGAAAGGCAGTAAGGTCAACTGGTCACGGTCTTCCTTCGTTGAGCTCCATGAGCTGTGTGTGCGACTGGATCTAAGGCTGGAATTCGATGAAACAGCGACAGTTTCGGAGTAGTACTCCCAGCTTCTGAGGATGGAGTAGTTCAAATGCGCTACAGTAATTCTAAACAATTGTACAGCGCAATCAAAGAATGCAAATGGACAAGGATACGCACCATTTTCAGCAGCTGCAACAACAAGGGAGAATCATCCGGGTTGCAATTCCGGATGCGGCAATGACCCACTCCATAGGACACCTCACCAACACCAACGTCAATGACCAAATAACCAGGTTCATCAGCAAGGGGACGTCTACAGCTGCTGGAGACCAATGCAGTGACAACATCTACTATCCTGATACTTACCGGAGAGAGTGTGCTTTGTGCGGGTTTCGTTCTGACACAAATTCCCATGCCTTGAATGGATGTCGTCAACTGAGGGGCCTCTACACACAAAGACACGACAGATGCGTTGAGATCATCAGAAAGGAGCTACAGAAATGCATTGCGACGGATTTTGTGGATGTTTTTCAAAATAGGCCTGTCTCTATAAACGGTGTTGAAGATCTGCCAAGGCTGAAACCTGATCTATGCTTCATCGACCATCGAAACTCGGTGGCATTCGTCATCGAGATTTCAAACCCATTTGACGCATTCATACAAACATGCTATGAGGGCAAATTTCAAAAGTACATGCCTCTTTGCTATGCTCTTAGTGATGCCGGATTTAGCACACGAAGTGGTTGTTCTTGTAATAGGTTCACTAGGCATAGTTCATAAAAGAGTGGTTTCAGGACTTTCAATGTTAGGACTGCCCATAACAAAATGTAAACAACTCGCAAAATACTTGAGCATGTCTGTCATGATTGGGGTCTAGGCGTGTTTGGTCAAGGCGGAATCACCTCATGAACCAGCATTGAAACTGACAGATGTTGACTTTCAAACTGTGCCTTAAATAGTATCAGCTGACTAAAGCACTGACAGACAAATGTATGTATGTATGTATGTATGTATGTATGTGTGGATGTATGTGTGTGTTGTGTATGTATTGTATGTATGTGTGTGTATGTGTTTTATCTCTGTATGTATGTTTTCAGAGGGCTTGCCGTGTACGGCCGTCCACACACACCCACACACACACACACACACACACACACACACACACACACCCACGCACCACACACACACTCTCTCTCCTCTCTCTCTCCCTCTGTCGTGGTACACACACACACACCACACACGCACCACACACACACACACACACACACACACACACACACATACACACACACACACACACACACACACCACACACACCCCACAGACGCGCTCACGCGGCGCGCGCGCAACACAGGCACACAACACACCTGTAGCCTACACTTTTTGTCACACCATTTTCTCGATTACGAAGTGGCACATTTTTCAGAAAAAGTGGGCCAAACCATCTTGCCCTCTCTTTCTCTTTCCTGCCCACTTCCGTCGTTTGTGGAAAGGCGAAGTCTATATGCCCCCAGGTCTATGTTCCCCCAGGTCAATTTCCCCCAGGGCTGTATTTTCCCCAGGAACATGTGTATGTTCCCTCAGATCTATGTTCCCCCAGGTCTTTATTCCCCCCAGGGCTGTATTTCCCCAGGAGCATGTCTATGTTCCCCAGGTCTATATACCCCCCCCAGGTCTATATTCCCCCAGGGCTATTGACGTGTCACGCTGGTGTGAACTGCAAATGTTACACACAGCACAGAGGTAATAATAACAAGGATTGAACCCCAGGTCACATAAAGGGAGGCACCTGATTCCGCATGAAAGTCTCACATCTACATAGGCAATGCGCTGCAAGGTGACTTCCCCATTGCCAAGCGAACGAAAGAAAGGAGTACAGGATTGGAAC